>AYEL01089973.1:0-68929 GCA_000484575.1 Olivierus martensii | reverse complement strand
ATAAATTTATAAAATTATATATTTTTAAATATTAAAAAATATGGTATAATTTTCTTTTATAATCCCTGAAACAGAGATTTGAATATATTGTTTGATATATAGTTTAGCAATATAGAAATATCAATATTTTCTAAAAATATATTGTCATAAATCATTATTATTATTAAAAAAACCACTGATAATTTGGTTGGCAATATATAGTTTCAACTCTTTAATTTATAAATGAAGTAAACACGTTTAAATACAATTCTATAAGGATAGATGTTCTATTATGTTCCTCCTTTAGCTATCTTTTAAAATATTAACGAAAATAGCCTAGTAAAATTCGACGAATGACCATTAAATGACTAAATTCTTGGATCATAATCAAATTCAAGAGTTAAAACTCTCAAAGAAGATAAAAGGAAATCCCTTATTACCTATCATCTTTATAGATTATTTACTTAGACAATTATATGATATCAGAACGAATGTTTCGCTATTGTAAAGTAACAACAATCAATAAAATTTCATTTTCTGATCATTAAGAGAGAAACGATTTTTCATTAGTTGCTAAAATTTTTCATTAGTTTTTGAAAGAAAATCAATGAAATATTCAATAGTTAGAAAGCAAAGTTAAACAAAAAGATTAATATTAATATTCTTACTCTGCATTCGAAATCATGCGTTATGTTTGTTTAAACAAAAAAAAAAAAGAAAACATGTTTACGTTGATTAAGAATATCTAATGATAGTTATTGTAAACAAATACTTCTTTTTAGTTTGGTAAAAACAACATTAATTTTTTTAAGAATGTTACCTGAGGTCTTATTATTTCCATTCGTTTCTCCATTATACTCAAGAAAATTTACTTTCGATCTGCAAATATAATCTAGTTCTGATTAGAAATAAAGGAATTTAGTAGGATTTTGGAGAGATAATACTAAAATACAATATTAATGTATACTATTTTTATTCGTTCGATTCTACTCTCTTAAATATATTCATTTTCTAACTAAACCTCTACGGATTTCGATTCGAAGCGATTACCAAAAATAACTTCAGAATCTTAGAATTGCTATTAATGGTTAAGATAATTGATCGAATAAATTTAAATAAAATCTGTTTTTTAACCTGATTTTATCTTTCTTTTTTATAAAACAGTTTTAATGGCCTGTTAATCATAAACACGAGTAAAGGATAATGCTTTACAGTATTACAGAATTAGGAATAAGTTTGATTAATTTAATGTAAGAATATCGAACATAATTAATGTCGGAGTGAAGGATTATAATGATTTATATCAGTATTATAAAACATTTTCATTAAAAAACAGTAAACCGTTTATTTTTTTTTTATAACCGCTCTTCCGATCTACCGTTTATTTTTTTTTTATATATTTATATATTAAATTTTTAGATGATTTATTATGAATATTCAAGCGGCATTAAATTTTATTTCCTCTTCAGGCATTATTTATTAAATTTCTTAGAGGATAATTCCTAATAATTACTTTCAATCAATTTAAAAACCATTATGTGAATATTTATGAATTGAAGAGAAAAGAATAAGAAAAGAGGTTTCTTGGGAAAGATAAAAGAAGAGCATCTCTATTTATTTATTGATATTTAGTAATCTCTGGGGAAATACTTTGTATATGTAACATGCTGCCTATCATTTAATTTTTATTTATCATTCCTGTTAATTAATAACATAAACATAACAAAATTACTGGTGGAAAGAGATAATGACTTTAATTGTGTCTTGGAATTGAAAATTCCTAAATATTAAAAAGAAGAAGAAGAAAAAAACTTTTCAATAACAAAAAACTTTAATTGTGTCTTGGAATTGAAAATTCCTAAATATTAAAAAGAAGAAGAAGAAAAAACTTTTCAATAACAAAAGCAAGTATTTTATGGTGATAAGGGTATATTAAAAATAGGAAGAGAGTTTCGTTAAGATAATACAATTTAAATTCATAAAAGTTTTGTGAAAATGAACAAATTTTTATGCAATCTTTTATTTAAAATTCAAACTGCTTAGCCAGATTTGAATTGGAATATAAAAAAATAAAGGTAATTCGGATTATTCAAAATAAATTTTTTAACTTGTCTATCTTCAGTATAAAAGAAGATTTTTGAATATTTATCAATGGTTGTGTAAATATCATATTTTCAATTTGATTCAAGTTTCAATAATGTCTTTCTTTAATCATTTTATTTTTATCTTTAAACAAAGTCTATCCTTTCTAAAAAGTTATGGTAATAGTTTCCTAAATTTAAGTAAAACTTACAGAATATTAATGAATTAACCGTAGTTCAAACTTGACGATTTCTGATATTAAGTTTAATAAAAATTATAATAGCAAGTTACAAAAAAATTTCTTTCTTTATGTAAATTTTAGACTGTTTCGGATAACTTTTATGTATTATTATTTATAATTTATAAATGAATTAGTTATTAGCAATGATATATACTTTTACGAATTAAAATATTTATGCATAAAAATTAAAATCAGTTTATCCCGATATTAATATCTATTGATATAACCATATAATAAATGACAGAAATACGGTTTTTCTATTGAATTTAATATCATTAAAATTTAGCCCAATTCCCTCTTGCCACAGAAATTCGAAAAATGAATATTCTAAATAAATAATTAAATTTTTGCATATAATATTTAATTGAATGTATTTTAATGTATAAATATCAGAATAACATTAAAATCGATCGTCCTATGACATATACAGATAAATTCATGAAGTATAATAATGACGTCATTACGTCTTACTTCGTATGACGTAAAAAAATATAGCAATGATAGCTCAACTTATCCTATATATTAACTACGTCTTTGTTACATCATATATTATTTGATATAGCGATGACGTCATATGTCATCGCTATGTGAAATAAATGACGTAATATGATGTCATATCTTGTAACTATAATCGAAAACTACAATTTTTGGCCCAGTGTCATTACGTAGCGTTAGACAATAGCAAAATTAAGTTTTTTGTACATAAAAATATTGGTAATATTTTTAAACAAATTTCAAATAGCTCTTTTTATGTTTTAAATATTCAAACATTGATCATCATTCTTAGTCTTTCACATTATTAATATATTATTAAACTGAAAAATCACAGTAATGAATTGAAGTAGTCGTATGACAATTTAAACAATTATTCATGCACGAAATTTCAATTTATCAAAAGTTTTAACATTTCTGCAGAAGAATTTTTCCATTTTTGTTACGTAATAAATATCCGGAGACATTAAATATATTCTTGAAGTATTGATAAAACATATTCGTTATGAATACAATTTTAAAACTCGAACGATAAATAATTCTTTCGGAAAAATAATCATATTATCTATTTATCTGGTTTCTATAATATCTAGAGAAATAAACGATTTTAACATCATATACAGATGAAATTTTATTGGAAATATTTAATGAGTGGTAAATAACTCGAATTACTCTTCTAAATCGACAGAAAATGCAGTTTCTAATGTTATACGATTTGTTAAATCGGAAGTAAGTAGCACAATTGCTTCGTCGTGTAACTAAATATTTAAAACACTTTATAATGCATGTCGGCCGAAAATGAATTACTAATGAAATATTATTTAAATAATATATCATTTAGCGAACTCGCAAATTCTAATCATTACTTTCAAAGTTTATTCAGCTGATATTTTATAATTTTTATTCGCATAAAAAATGAAATTTTCTAGAAGAAATTAATTAGGAAGAACTTAATAAAATACAAAAAGAATATTTTATTCCCATGTTTAATTAAAATTCAATTAAGTTATATCTATATTTAAATATGTTGATATATTTTTAATATTTAATTTTTAATTGATAAAAAAATATATTATAATTGTAAAAAAATATGGCAAACATTCAAAAATTCAATTTCTTAAAAAAATTTTTATATCTGTAAAAACATTTTAATAGAGATATTAAAACAATGTATCAGTATAAATAAAACTTAATTTAGAAAAATAATAAATTAATAAATTTTTATCATTAATTTATCTGCTCCGTTTAATTTTATCTGTATTAAACAGTTATTTAATTAAAATTATATTTTTATATTTATAAATCAGTCTTATTTCTTATGGATAGATAGAATTGAAATATAATTAAATGCAAAACAAAATTTTTATATTTTATCTTTTAAATAAAGACAATTATGTGCAATTCGATAAAGATATATATAATGTGTCTAGAATTATTAACCGAAAAGATTTCGAAATGAACAGATGGATCAGGCTTTTTTATATGAAATAATGATCATATTTGTTACTTCAATGCACAACAATTGAACTTTCAAGAACTTTAGGTAACAGAATATGATATAATACGATATCCTAACAAAGATTTCTATCATCTTACATAAGCCGATCGAACAAATTTTATATTATTAATTTATAATTAATTTTGTTTAATTTTAAATATTAATACATGCAATTTTGCATTTTAATATAGTAAAAAGCTATCGCGAACAATATAATTAATAGAAAATTTATTTTATTATTTTATTGTATTTACAGCTATAAATATTGGCAAATATTTAAGCATACTTGTTCCACTTTATCATGCTGCAAGATTCACTTAATTGCATCTACTCTAAGCTCCAGAATGCAGAATGAATGAATGATTTAATGAGATAATTATTAAAATAAAAGGAAAATATCGATGATGTTTCGTTTTCACTCTTAATATTTCTAATAAACAGGAAAAGAAATGCTTTTAACTCTAACAGGATTTTTAAAAAACAAAATTCGTTTATTCATTAAAACAGACATATAAATTTTATTGGATATGTTTCGATAAAATTTCTTATATAAAATGTGATCAAATTAAAAAAGGCAGTTATTGGAATAAACTCTTATAAATGAAACAAAAAATAAAAACTTTGTTAAAGAATTTTCATCCTTTACATGTTTTTTAAACAAAACGATTTAAATTGAAAAAAGCACTTAAGAATATCAGTTAACTAGCAATTAATTTTGATCTTTATTTATTCTTCACGGAAATTTTCTTTAATATCCAAATATTTTTAATGATAGGGTATGCTTATAATTGATTTTAGACAATTGGTTATTTTATGTTGAAATTTTATTGCTTTTATACGAAGATGATTTATTATACTCAAACAATCGATAAATAAATAATTCCAAAAGGAGAGAAGTTTCGCAATGATTAAAATGATCTGAACTATTGAAAACTGACGAACTAAGTATGTTTTTTCGCAAATGTATATCTATATCTGAAAGTTCAGTCTGAGTGGCGAATAAGTTCTCAACTGTGCTTAAGGCACGTTTCTCTCCTTCTAGAGGAAATGATGAGCGAAAGGCACTTATCTCGCTTAAGGAGTTAAAAGTGCATCTTTGTTCAAAATTTCAAAATCTATTGTCAAATGGCTTATGAAATATCGGCTAAAACAAAAACATTTCTCAACTAGAATATTAGTTCAAGGAAGCAGAGACAAGATATTTGAAGAAAAGAATATAAATATTCCTAGCCACTTAATTTTTCATATAGTTTTATTTATAATTATTTGTGACAGTAGAAATTTTTAGAAAATTACAAAGGAGCGATTGTATTACCGCGATTTTTTACGTCCAATTGTATTATCATAAAATAAAAATAATTTAATTAAATAAACACAAAAATACTTAAAATTGTACGAATAGGATTGTTTTTAATTATGTAAGAATAATTTTAAAAATAATAAATGAATTTTAAAATAATTGGATTCTAAAAAATTGTATCGATTATTTGTTTGTAAGAATTATTAAAATGATCATTGCATAATTAAATATATTACTTTAATGTTTGCCAGAAAATTTGCAATAAATATTCACGATAAATTCTATTTATAATATAAAAAAAAGAATACTATGAAAGAAATCTTATGTTCCAACTTTCACATGTTTATGCTGAGGTTACATAACTTCTGTTGAATTCTTTTGGGATTTCCAATTTTATATAAAACTTCTTATTACATAAGTTTCATTTTTACCAGTTTAATAATATGGATCTTTATATATTCCGAAAAGACATGTCGGCTTTATTCTATTGAAATACAATTTTTTTTTTGTTTTTGAATGATTCAAATATTGAAAAAAAAATTTTTTTCTTTAAATAGAAATTTTTACAAAAAAATTTTTCAGATTATTCGGTATTTTTTAGAAATATCTCGATTCATAAATTTCCCCCAAAAAACATGATTGTATTTATTATTAATGCATTGTTAAATATAATTGAAAATGTATAAAAAATATTTTTATTCACAGTTAAGATAAGCAAATTTATTTGTCTGAGTGACGTTGTTTATCACTCAGAAAAATAAAATTTAATTATGTATACAGCGGTTAAATTTTTAAAAATTGTTCTCATTTGATTTAATTTCATTTTTAACCTTTGCACAATTGTTAATTATAAATTTAATATTGAAAAACTTATTTAATGTTTTATTTAATTTGTAAAATTTATTATGAGAGTATGCGTTTATTAGATTTTTGCTTTTATTTGAATAAATTGAAATTACTAATTAAATCAGTCAAATACTTAATGAGTATATCAATTGTTTTAATTAATGACCTCCAATATTAAAAATTTGAATTAAAAAGTTAGAGTTAAACATATAAATTCATTTCTTATATTTTGATTTTATATATTTTATGTTTTAAGTTTAAATTTTTTTTTTAATGTTGCTATCATTAGAAATAAAAAAGGTTGAATTTTTCATTTTTATCGTTAAAAATAATTTTTAAAATATCATTACTAAATAACTTCAACTTTTTAATTAATAAATTTATTTGCAAATGTTTAGAACTTTTTTTTCTTTATTAACAAGAAAATATTGTGAATATGATATTTGAAATTCTGTTCATATTAAGAAAAGATTAGATTTTCTAAAATGATTAAATGCAAATGCAATAGCTGAATCCATTAACTCTAATCCTCAATCTTTCAAGCAAATATTTTAATTTAATATTATTTTAACTGGATAATTAAACATATAAAGCTGTTGTAAGTTTGAACAAAAATATATAAAATTCAGAACAAAAATCAAAGTTTTGTCTGGCTGTTGTGCATTTTCACAATAAGTAATATTATTATTTTTTATTTGAATTAATGTGTTTTCCCCCTCAGACAGAAATATGATTTAAACACGAAAATACGATGTTTTCTTTGATAAGCAGCAGTTTAATATTGTTTTATGATACCCATGTTTATTGATTGGTCCGTTATTGGTACTATCTGCTGGATGATAAGACTCCTGTTGCTTAGTCGAAGTCGATTTTAATCATTCGTTATATCTTTACTCCCAACTAAACATACTTTATCTCTAGGATATGGAATCGAAAAACAAGGAATTTGTTTTTATCATTTCCATATAAATCCAGACAACTTAAGTAGTTTCTTGATGTATTTTCATCTACATCTGATTACATTTTATATTAAAGTTTACAAGAAAAATATGATTTTTTTTTTCATTTTTAAAGTAAGTGTAATTTACTTTATTTTCTAGTGTTTTATTTTTATTATTTTTCCCCTTTTACACAATACTGTATTAATTTTATTTTTTGAATTGCGGCTACTTGAGACAGACTGAATTGAATAAAATGATTTCTTATATAATATTGTTAGGAATATATTTTCTTATAGTCTAAAATTTCTAATTTTTTATTTTCAATCGACGAATTATAATTTTACTACGCTGTTTATTAACATGATAATTATATATAAGATCTTCACATGTTACGTCGCATGCATATTTTATATTCAGTTTCATCTGGAATATTTTTATTTACCTTCTAAAATTTTATGTCTTCAATAGCATCGCATTTTGTTTCCTTATGTAGAAGATTCACTTAAAATTATGAACATCAGATTTATAGTCAAGAAAATTATAAAAGTTTCAATTGTTTACAGTACAAACTTTTTGTAAGAAATCCTAAATTGCTTTAAATTGACTTATTTTCTTTAACTTCTTTATTGTGTTAGCTTGTAAAGATTTATCTGGTCACACTACTTTCTACTCGCCTCACTTTTCTCATTAGGAACTAAACAGTCTGTGAAGGAGACCTTATCGTTTTAGAAGCTTTGTTTCCGATGTTAAAATTTACGATGAGTAGCGAAAAGGCGGATTTTATTTCTTTGGAAATTGCATTGTGGTAATCATTAAGACGTCTTGTAATTTTGTACCGAGTTTCAAAATTCTTTTGTTTTCTTTACGACTATGTAATTATGGATCTCTTCCGTTTACAGCAAAATCGAAAGAAAGAGGAAAACGAATTAGTATAATAATTGTTAAATTGGAATGACTGATATTTCTAAATTAAAATACTAATAATCGTCTAATTTTATCTATGAGTTTCTTATATAGAAGTTCTAAGGACATTGGCCTGTTTTTACAAATTTACAATCATTAAAGAAATGTAAAAGTTTTGAAAGTAGTAGTAGAAGTAAAGTTTTACGATATTGAGATAAAAGGGAAAAACGGTTAATCACTCTTTTATCTGGATTTTTATCAATACCTTCTTACCGTCTATTCCATAACAGCATCAATACCAATAAAATAACATCCAAAATGTGTTAACGTTTTATGTTATTCATAATGGTCTTCTTTTGTGCAATTTAAAGAATTTTAAGGCCTCTCGGGTTTCCTCTTTTATCTTAAACATATTTGAAGCGAATATCTCCTCTAGGTGTCTACTTCTTTTTTATACGTTGAGGAAATGAGCACTTCATTTCGAATTACTGAAAGCTTTTGTATTTTAAAATGATAAATATTCGAATATCTTTTTCTAAACTTAAATAGTTTCTACAAAAGCTTGTTTCAAATTATATTACTATTTAAATGAAATTTTTTCAATACAGGTACGTAAAAATAAAATACAAATATTATACGTATATTTAATGACGATGCCATAATGTTTGCATTATATGCAGTTAAAAAAATAAAATTATTTATTACAATACTAACTAATTTATACTAAAATTTATTAAAATATTTAAAAATAAAAAAACTTAGAATACATTAGGTAATGTTTTAATTTAAAAATGCGCAATAATTTTTTTTTCTTAACGATTTTTAAATTAATGATTTATATTCGAAAGTTGTTCTGAAAATAGACATTTAGCTTAAAAAAAAGCATTTTCATTTCCTTAATGCATTGTCTACATCTCTCTGATATGTCAACATAAACGTGCACTAGAAATGGCTCAATTACTATTATTAAATTAGATCAGATTTTTGCAAATTATTATAGATGACGCAAGAGTTAATGATATACAGTAGAGTAAATAGAAAATTGCTACAAGGGAATTGCAATAAGAACAATAGCTTAGAAGATCATATTTTAGATAATACTGATACTTTTCTCAATACTTATTATGAATTTCCTTTTATGATTTTGAAAAATCATAAATGGAACAGTAATATTCAAGAAATTAATTTTACTGTACTTTATTTTTATTTATTCTATTATCATCAATTATTGATCATACTCTTTATTTATTAATAATATAATGCCAAATATTATATCAAAATAAATTATTGTTATTAGATTTGCACATATAATATTATATAATAATATTATATGTGCAAATCTAATAACAATTATATAAATATATAATAAAAATATTATAACAGAATAATATATAATATTATTCTGTTATAAATATAACTATTTTGCTGTATTAAAAAGTTTTTAATTTATATAACTTATCTATACTGTATAATCTACTTGCAATTAAAGTAATCGAACTTATAAGTAAGAACAATTATTATGTCTACAATTGTAAATTATATTTATTTATACATCTCAGTTTTGAAATCTTTTTATTTCCTCTAAATTTAATGATTTTCTCAATTAGAAATCTCTGTGTTGTCGCTATATTTTCTTAGAAAATAATATAATTTTCGTAAATAGAATAACAATATTCTGTAGAAGAATATTCACTGTTTTCAGTAATTTAATAAATAAATTTATGCTTTTAATTTTGTTATAGAAATGGAATTAATAGACTTGATTATTTTATATTGATAAGTTAATAAATGTGAAGGAATAACCTAAATTAATTTTTATTATGCACATATTTCAATTGAAAAATTTTTCCGATAATGATTTAACTGAAATAATTAATTTTATAAATTTTGGCAAGAATGATAATTTATACTTATTAACTCGATCATATTTTCTCCTAAATTATAAAATATGAAGGGAAGTAAATATCAGTTTTGCAGTTTGATACAGAAATGACAACTTTAATCTTATATGTTTTCTGATTTTTTATTAAATGTCTATCAAGTCTACATAATTTATTTATCTTTAGAAACTGGAAAATTTTTTGAGCATAATTCCATTTATGCTCGAAAAATTTTTCAAAAAGTAATGACTTTTTTTAAGCAATGGAAATATTCGTGATATTTTAAAAAATAATCAGAAATTTTTAATTTTTTTAACAAGATAAATAAATTAATAAATGATAGAGTAAATATCAACTTAATCCTTGAAAATAACAGAGTCTATAAGTAATGGTATGTATTAAATTAAAGACAAAAATTTACATTTTGTATTATTTGAAAAAAATCAACCTATTCATAAGAAACATTAAGACAATATGAGACATTGACAAACAACTTCACAGACATAAAGAGGAAATGATGAGTTTCGGCAAATATAAAATAAAAGAGAGTAGAAGTACGAGATTTAAATCTATTAAAATTGCATAGTGTGTGTCTTTGATGGAGATTGCGTTTCTATAAAAAAAAATTCAAAGAACTTAACTGATTAATAATAATCATTTCGCTGCACGATATTATAAACATTATTTTTTTAAAAACACGTTATAGTATCGTGACCAGATTAAAAATGTCGAAAAAGAATATGCTAAGCTGGTTTGATAAATCTTTCTTAAACGTTACTTTGACACTTTATAAAAATGGTTAAAATTTCGCAAACATAATATGTATTCTATCTGAAACTCGAAAAGGTCGACATGTTATGTAAAAGTCATTATAAAACAAATATGCGTTAAAAAATAAATATTTTATTAATTTTATACTGAATAGCTAATAAAATTAATAATTATGAAAAACATTTCACGAATTATTTTATAATAATTAATTTGGTTTCTCATTTTTATAGATGATGTTTATTTCAATTTATTTTCTCAATCCAATTTCGTGGTTTGTTTAGCTAGAAAATTTATTCAGAAAATGAAAAGGTGTATTATAAGATCAAAATTGAAATATAAAAACAGTCCATTCCTTTTGTCATCTTATTCTTATGTGTGTAATCCCTCATCTGAATAAATTAAATTTTACAGCGAAACTACAGGCGATGGGGAAAATAATTTAAAAAAAACATATACTAAGCGATTGAAAATATAAATTTAAAACAAGATAATACAAATGCACATTTAGATGAAAATAAAGATCGATTTTTACTTTATAATGCATTCACTATAGTTTACGGTATGTTAATGTTTTACAACTTGCAAAAATAGCATATCATATTACATTGTATGCTTAAAAGCTTTGACAATACTTTGTAATCCTGTACAGGTTTATTATTATGTAAAATTCACGAACAGAAATATTGTATGTATTTATAATAATTTGCATTTCAAAATATATTTAAACACAATAAAAAAGTTACATTTAAGCTTTCATCATGTGAACAGATTTTAGTATTAAATAAAAGTCTATGTGTGTAGCAACAGATTGACTCCTAGATAAAATTAAAGTGTGATGAACTTATCGATTTATTTGCTTGAAAGAACAATGGACTTCCTGTGATATTTTTTCTCAAATTATTAACTGAATTATCTGGTCTAATGATATAGCGCGACTAGTGATTTGTTTGATAGCAGATGTTTCTGAAATATCTTTTCTTCAATGTAAACTATACATTTTAACCACTTTTCCTTCAGAAGCACAAGCCGTCACTGTAGATCATGTTTTAAGCTTCAGTTCGTCGTTATTCGATTGCAGCTTTCCATTGATTTCTTTGACAAGGAAGAGTGTCTAAGGACTGACAGATATATTTGGCAGTTGAATAATCTTAATATCAGCCTATAAGGAACAACAAAAGATCCGCCTGATCTTGTTGAATGTTAGCAGATTTAAGTAATATTGAACCTGTTAAAGATATGATTGACGAGTTTCATTGATTTTCTGCTATTATGCAAAATTCTATTTATAAGTGATCACTCTGTTATGAAATTTTCCATATTCTCTTTAAAAACAAAAAATTCCTATATAATATCGGATTGAATTTCACATGAGAATGATCTCATATCAATTTTTCACGATAAAAATTCCTTTGCATAAATTGGAATTTCTTGCCAGATTATAAAGCTATGCAGCTTGATAAATAAATCATATCTGCTTTATCAGTCGAAATAATTAATTTTTAAAAAACTTTCTAATTGCATATTTACAAATAATTAATTATTAATAAAGTCAAATAAATATTAATAAAATTTCTAAATAAATATATATTTATTTATTTTTAGTTTTTATTATGATTGATAGATATTTCTTATTAAAACAGAATCTTTGGTACAGATGTAAAATAAATAAATTTAAAAAACAAAAGATTGCTTGAATTCTCACATAACCTTATTTCTACATATAATATATAAGAAATTCAAAAATATTTATTAAAATTGCAAATAATAAAATGCATAGTATATTTAATAAAGTAACACTATATACAAAAATTGAATTATTCTTGTATAAAATTTTCAATGAATTTTTGTAGATTATATACGCGTATGTGTATATATTAAATAATATAATAAGCAAATTAAGTAAATGGAGTAAGTAAATAGCACACGAGAAAAAGTGCTTTCAAAGAAGAAATTAAAGATATGAAAATAAAGTTTACTTTATTAAATTACAGAAAATATTTGTAAAAATAGTATGATGCATATTTACATTGCAGCACATGTTTAAGATGTGTCTTTGTTTTCAGTAAACAGTTCTTGTGAGTGGAAGAAAATGACTTACTGCATTAAGAAGTTGCTCAGGCATGATGGCAAAGGTTTCTTTCTTCATTGATTTCTCTCTTCACATCTGGATTGTTCATATGATTCTGTTCGAAGCTATTATGTTTAAGGAAAGTTCAATAAATAGTTTCAGATTTAAATCTGGGTTTTTACTCGATACACATTTTTTCTTGGAGGGAATAAATATATTTATCAGTGTTGAAAAAAAAGAAATAGCGTGATCATTCTTCTCCTGTGGATATGAGAAGGATTCTTCGGTTTCTTGAGAGATAATGTTTTCCAAATGGCTTCGATACGAAATTCAGGGATAGATCTAATGTTATTTTCTGATATTTCTCTTTGAAGTTGTTGGAAGTTGCGATTTTTCAAAGAATGAGAGGGAAGTAAGCATTTATCGATAGAAAAATATTATTTTTTATTAATAAGTAGCGTAATGAATAAAAAAAATAGTTGCATAAGGAAATTCGTGTGTTACTATGAACACGAACTTCCTCTGACCTATATCATACAACATTATAATTATAAAATTATTAATAAATGAAGATAAATTTATGTGAAAACTCAATTTCTAGTTTGCTACCAGAATTGTGATAAATTATCTTATAAGAGTACTTGACAAAATTTTTGAAATAAGGTGAAGATAGATAACTTCATAGCATTACACTTCATAAAAGATATAGATATACGGATGCATGCAGATACATGATTTATTAACCAATATGCAAAAATTTATTTAACCTCAATAGTTACATATTAAATGATTATATATAATAACAACTTAAATTATAAGATATAATTTTGATTTACCATGATAATAGCCCTAAATAATAATAAATCATTATAAATGTTAATGTTTATGAGATTGTATTTTATATTATGATTTAAGACGCATCGTTACATTAATATGTAATCATTTTATAAAACTGAATGTACAGTGACTAAATTTTAGATGGATTATCAATTCAATACAGACCTAAATACGCAAATAAATTAGACTTGTGCCTATAGTAGTATTATATCTATTTATTGATAGACACAACTAAACATTAAAATAATGTATGCCATTGGTATAAAACTTTTATATGCAAGTATATTTATCTTTCTGTAACTTTTTTGTAGCTACGAGTTACACTATAATATTGTAAACAATTATTATTATTATTACAGGTATAGTGTTCATGAATTAATAATATTTAATAAATGTATTTTATTAAATAAATATCCAATATTCTTAAAATTTTTCTCTACTTGGAAAAGAATGTTTTATATTCCCGTAACTTTACAAATTTTATTGTCATCGTATCCATTTTATTTTCTCTTGAGATAGTTTATATGTATTCTCATCTGCATTCTACAGTATAAAATGTATTCCAAGTACTACAATTATTTATCGTACGTGCCCGTTTTATACTTTATATAAAGTAGATAAAAGTTTTCAAGTAGGACTACTACAATGCTACTAAATATAATAATGGTAATGACATTTTCGATTTCCAATATATTTTAAAACTAATTACCTACTGAATATATATTATATATTAGTTGTTGAATGTCGTATAGAAGATTAATTTTCAAGAAATTTTATTACGATTATATTTCTAAAATTATCCTTAATATTATGCTTAAATTGATAGAATTCCCCGTTTAAACTGCGAATCATTCAGAAACTCTAGATTGATGCTCATCCTCGCAGAAATAATTTTATTTTTATTTTTACATATCTTTGGGAAATAAAAAAATCATTTTGTACGTAATGCGGTTTCAAATTCGTAATAGGCGCTACCCAATTTTGGCTATACAGTACTAAAGGTTTTATTGCAAAATTTAATAATAATAAATAATATAGGCTACACGTTTCAGAAAATATGGACTGATACTGAATAATTTATAATTATTTCATTTTTAAAAATTTTCATCTGTTTCTTTTATAAGGTTCATCTAAAATTCAGTCTCGAATTTATAATGCAGTTCCTTCTTGAATTACACAAGATTTACTTCTCGACTTATAACGTAATACAATTTAGTGATTTTTTGATAAAAATTAAAAACTAATACTATAGCTATACATACAATATTTAAAGTTATATACATGACCCGCACATAGGTAGAAGATATGTAATACAATACATTTATGCATTAAATATTACAATATAGTAGCATTGTTTTCTATAACGTTACTAACAATAATTCATTATCAATAGTAGCGTTGTAAATTGTGTCCTTCATTCTTATTATAATATTCATCACTTAGAATTATTCTATAAAATCATAATACTGTGCTGTAATTTATAATGATTTTTTAAAAATATTTTGGATATCAGAATTTTTATGTAAATTCGAATTTATGTGTAAGCTAAATTCATTTAAATCAGAAGATTACTGAAAAAGTTTATTTTCTTTTTAATTATTCTAATTTCAATTTTTTCTTTTGTAATAATAATAATGTTTACTTAAATTATTAGGAGAAGAGAGGAAATACAATATTGGTGAATATGATAGAAATTTTTGTTGCATAAAAATAGTTTTTTCCCGTCCTCACAATATCTATATAATTTAGTAAAAAGATATTTTCTAGGAGATAAATTTTATAGATTACAATTAGATTTTTAATGATTTCAAGCGTTATAATAGATTAAAAATCGACTGAATAAAATCGGAAATATTATGTATGCTAGTTTTAGAAAGATCTTGGAGTTGGATTTGGAAATTTTTAATACAGTAATTCTTATAGAAGTCAATATTACATTTGATTCGGATATTATTCAGATTATAGTAATATTTAAGATCCAAAATTTGAATTCCTCTTCAGATTCTATTAAAACAATTTCATTTGATTACTCCATTGACTTATTCGTGTACTTGCATAACTTCTTCAAAAAGAATAGTTTTTCTCAAATATAAAATTTCTAAATTTTTAGCTATTAATAATGCATGAAATATTTTAAATAAGCTTAAATGTAACATATTTTTTTAAGATTACAAATAACGCTAACTCTTTTAATAAGCACTTGATTTATTACAAGTGTAAACATTAATTATACTATTACAACCTTACCTCAAAAACTCGAATATCATAAATATTTACGAACATAAAACACACGAAAAACGTTATTCTTTGAAACTGCCATTGCTGAATTATTTTGATAACGACAATTTCCAAGATTAACATATTCCTGCATAGTGTGTCATCTTTTAATATTAAATATGACAGCAATCCACTTACAGTATATTCAGAATCGGTATTTTAACATCCATCATATTTATATATTTATACAGGTTGAGTCTGTTTCTTCTTTTTTTTATTTTCTCGTGTCATACGTGCAGTTTTATTAATTCATAAATTTATTTTTGAATAATATTATGTATGCTAGTTTTAGAAAGATCTTGGAGTTGGATTTGGAAATTTTTAATACATTAATTCTTACAGAAGTCAATATTACATTTGATTCGGATATTATTCAGATTATAGTAACATGTAAGATCGGGCAACAATAATCGCGATAATTGAGGTATTCCTGTAATGATCATATGTGAAGTATGGTGTACTTTCTGGAAAATTCAGATGAAGAAAAATACGGATAGTCTTTGACTTACAATGGGGTTCTGGTTCCAACATCTCCATTGTAAGTCAATTCTGATGTAAATCAAGGATGTTTTTAATTCTTGATTTGTTTGATTTCTGCTTTAATATTTTCATAAATTAGACTTCTATTTAATTTAAAACAGTTAAACTTAAAGCTTTCCTTGTCTTCTTTTGTACATTGAAATTTTCATCAGTAATATCATTTATCTTACTGGATATGATAAGATTATGATGAGATAAAAAAACTGCAATGAGAGAAATGGATCTTAAAACAGTTAAACTTAAAGCTTTCCTTGTCTTCTTTTGTACATTGAAATTTTCATCAATAAATATCATTTCTCTTACTGGATATGATAAGATTATGATGAGATAAAAAAAACTGCAATGAGAGAAATGGACACTTTGAATGCTAATTAACAATTAGTGTACCAAAGACTGTGATAAGTTAGAAGTGGGTAAATCACACTAGTTGCTATTGTGTATTGTTGAAAAATTCTGCTTGCCAACTAATGCAATACTGAGATGCATATACCAAAAGCAATGTAATATATATACAGGGTGCAGCAATTATTAAGTACTGCTCCATCAAAACAATGTGATTCATTATGATTAAAAATTTAATTAACATGTTCAAACTGCTCCCCTTCATGTTCAGTACAACACTGAACCCTACCAGCAACACTTCAACAAAGCTTTTGACATATTTCCATACTAATTACAGAAAATTTATCTGGAATTGCTTGTTTTAATTCAGGGATTGTTTTTGGTTTGAGGGTGTAAACAAGATTTTTCAACACATCCCACAAGAAAAAGTCAGGTAGTGTTAGGTCTAGTGATCGTGATGGCCAATCAATTACTGCTCTAGATCATCTTATTCATCTCCCCTCAAAATTAAAGTTTAACCATTCCCAAATGTTTAACCCGTAGTGGGGCGGCGTGCCATTCTGTTGAAAGTAAATGTCCTCATATCAACACTAATCAGGGAATTAACTTTTCAAATTAACCAAACCAATACAGCCAAACTTCCCCTTAAATTTTTCTAACAATTATTTTTGAATTAAATCAACAAGATGGTGGCACCATAGCTTTAATTCAAAAATAATTGTTAGAAAAATTTAAGACTTTGTCCACCAGGGTTTGGCTGTATTGGTTTGGTTAATTTGAAAGTAAATAACAGATGGTGGCACCATAGCTTTAATTCAAAAATAATTGTTAGAAAAATTTAAGACTTTGTTCACCAGGGGAAGTTTGGCTGTATTGGTTTGGTTAATTTGAAAGTAAATGTCATTTTGATTTTCAACTCTAGGTCAGAATTCTGTTTGCAGGATATTTAAATAATTATCTTGATTAACAGTACCCTCAAAGAATATCGACCCTATTATTCCCATGGAAGAAATGGCGGCCCAAACTATAACTCTTGGTAGGTTAACATCATTTTTTCAAAATAACATGTTGGTTAGATTCGCTCCACTTAAAAAATGCCATTACTTTTGCTGCACCCTCCTGTATGCGCGCACACGCAGATATATACACATACAAGGATATATATATATCTTTATTCCCATGGAAGAAATGGCGGCCCAAACTGTAACTCTTGGTAGGTTAACATCTTTTTTTCAAAATAACATGTTGGTTAGCATCGCTCCAGTTAAAAAATGCCATTACTTTTGCTGCACCCTCCTGTATGCGTGCACACGCACGCACGCAGATATATACACATACAAGGATACATATATATATAGGTGAAGAAAAACTTCTTCATAAAATTTTGCGTACTGATAGAGGGTATCAAAACAAGTTGAAAATGTCTAATGAATATATGTCTAAATTGCACCGTTTTTTAGTTGTAACCCTTTAAAGCTAACAAACTGCCATTGAGTTTACAAAATGTCATGATGCATTTCATTGCCAAGACACATCACATTGCGTTGCTCGCCTTCTTATTACCATATTACAAGTTTGTTCTCTGCAGCTTCCACATGGCATATATGGAAGCCACATGGAAGCTTCAGAGTTAGTCTGGATAGTAAAGATGCTAGTGCACCTGGCTTCTAATTTTAAAGTCTGGGTTCGAATTCCAGTTATGGCAAGTATCCAGTGGTGTACCCACAGGGGGGTGAGGGCAGTCCGCCCAGGCACCAAGTTGAATGGGGAGCCAAGAGCATGAAATATCATTACTATTCACCAAATATTCGTATAAAAATTTTTGCATAATTTTCAATTCTTAAAATTATTTAAGAAAATGTGTGTTAAAAGTTAAAACAGTGTCTCCTTTTTTAGAGGGAAAGAGGGGGCAAAAACAAAATTACGTCCTGGGAAGAGGGGCCAAAAAAATGCCACCCTGGGAAAGATTCTGGGTACCCCACTGCAAGTATCACAAATTTTTACTCTCACTTCTCTCTGTGAGTTTATCACTTTCATTGCATTTTACTTCCTATGATTGCAACAGGGGCAACAATGTCAGTGATAAAAGAACTGCTACAGCAACAACAATACTTAGGGGCCATATTTATACTTTTGGAAGCCCTAGGTCATATCATCATGAGGCCCCAAAATAACAAGTCTATTTCAATATTTAAAAATAAATACTTTATTTTGCAATTATAACTAGGCTGTTTTTTATATCATTGTTTGTGAAGAGTAAGGTTTTAAAATGTGGCCCCCTAGAGAGTGATGCCCCAGCTTGCACCTAATATGCCTCATGTAAATGTGTCCCTGACAATAGTAATAAAAACGATAAGTGAATCAATTAAAATGCAATGAAAGTGATAAATGAGGAGTAAGGTTTTAAAATGTGGCCCCCTAGAGAGTGATGCCCCAGCTTGCACCTAATATCCCTTATGTAAATGTGTCCCTGACAATAGTAATAAAACGATAAGTGAATCAATTAAAATGCAATGAAAGTGATAAACTCAGAGAGAGAGAGAAAGTAAAAACAAAAAGCATTGAGATACTTGCCATAATGCAGAATTCAAACCAGACTTAATTAGAAGTTGGGTGTGCTAGCATCTTTACTATTCAGAACTAACTCAATGGAGAAAGACAATACGCAACGTGGAAGCTGCAGAGAGCAAACTTGTAATACAATAATAATAAGGTGAGTGATGCAATGTGATGCATCTTGGCAATGTGACACGTCATGACATTTTGTAAACTTGAAGGAAATTGGCTAGCTTTAAAGAGTCATAATTCAAAAACGGTGGGATTTAGACCATATGTTCATTAGACATTTTTGACTTGTTTTGATACCCTCTATCATTACAAAAAATTTTACGACAAAGTTTTTGTTTACCCTATATATTTATATATGTATGTATACGCAGGTGGCAAAGTTAAATTAGAGAATTTTTAATAATCATTTTTGGCCATTGTAAGTGTGAATTGTCTTAAGTCAAGGACTACCTATATTACAAAAAATTTATATATTTGATACAGTAGTTAATTTTAAAAATATGGTTACATTTAAATAATCAAAATCTATTAAACTAGGGGATTAACGCGATCCAAATAATCCTAATCTAGCCAAATTTCCCCCAGCGGTTTATTTTAGAATTAACTGCCAAATTAATAATTAATTTTTAAATTACACTACGGTGCCACCATCTGTTGGATTAATAATTAATAATTTAAATTTAGGCTAAGGTGGCGCCATCTAATATTTAATAATTGAACTATAATTTTTACTAATTTCCCGAAATTAAAAATTTGCCTTGGCCTGGAATCGAACCAGGGACTTCGGGTTACCGTCCCGACGCCTTACCAGCTAGACTACCAAGGCACCGGCAGATTTTCAATTTCGGGATGTATATAATTTAGGAATTATCGGACTTACGCCGACACCAGCGATAATTCGTAAATTATCGCTGGTGTAAAAGTAAAAATATGGTTACATTTAAATAAATATAATGTAAATAGTATAAGACTCAAAATATTTTTAAAGATTTATACACAAGGATATTTGATGAAATCTTTTTCTGGTCCAACAATCAGTAAAATATTTTGCCAATAACCAACAACTGCTCTATTTCCACACCTAAAATATTAATAAAATGTTTTAGAATAATAAATTAAAACAATTATTCTTAAAAAAATTTTTTTTTTTCAATTCTAATGTATTTATTTAGATCTACTCTCTATTTAAGTCAATATTTAAAAAAATTTAACATTCCAGTACATGCATCTATTCTCTGAACATATAAAAATGAAAAAAAAATTATTTATTTTAAATATTGCTAATGTACTGTTCATTATTTTTTAATAACATAAATAATCTGTTTTGATTGATTATAGTTAATCGATATAATCATTTGCAAAAGAATTTAAAATAATTTCAATCTAGGAATGATACAAGGTGCCATGTAACATTTTTTCATTTTTTAAATGTAATAATCATCATTTTTTCAGTCATGTCAGGTATGTCTTCACTAACTGCACTTTTTAATTATTAGTCAATAAATCTGATTACAGAAAAGAATATTTCCTATCAATCGATAAGAAAAAACAAAATATAACTTATGAATACAGAATTCAGCAGTATAATATACTTTCAATTAATCAAGATAGTCAGGAAATGAATTTCCCTGGACAACTGATTCCTCAATTAATCTGCAAAATACTAAAGAAATCTGAATTATGGACAATATGCATATAATGTTAAAAAAAATGAATTGCATACATATATATATTCAAATGTTCTATTATTTATTGAAAAAGGAAACTAGAAATCTGTTTATTTGTAGCAAGAAATTATTCAATATTTATAAATTAACTTGATTTCAATTTCAATTGCCTATTATCAAAAGTATGATAAATAAATAAAATTGAGGTATCTAAAAATCTTACAGACAGTGCATCTAAGATAAAACATTGATAATTAAACATCACTTCTGGGTTCCAGAATAACCCTAATTAATCTGTAACCTGGATAAACAGGAGTCTACTATATATTGTGTTTAAAGAATGCTATAAATTTCATATCATCATTAATAATATTTAAATATTTTATCAATAAGGAATGTTAAATAAAATACAGGAAAACCTGTGCTAAGTGGCCAGCTTTGGGCAGCTGAGATTGTGGCCACAAGCACAGGTTTTGCTATAAATTTCTTTATTAAATATCAAAGTTTATAACACAGTTTCACATTATTAATTAAATCTAAGAAAAGAAATCACTAATTAATGTCTGTTTCTAGGTTTCTTTCACTTTAGAATGCTCAGCTGATAAAGATCTAACAAATTAGCAGAATACTTAATAAGTTCAATACATCCAAATTTTTCAGCGTAACTTCCTATCTTGGCTTAAAGTCCATTTGAACTCTTCAATGACCTGTAGTTTTCTTTTTAAGATGTTCTGGATTAGGCCTTTCCGCATCCAAATTCTTTTGCTAATTCATGCAAACCGATATGTTTTGATTCTTTAGTTTTAATTACCATGTATTGCTGTTCCAAATCAAGGAAATTGGGTTTGTTCTTGTTTGCTGATATCACAAAGCAGTCTACTTGCATTAAAACGCTTGTATTGTAGTTAAATTGCAATAAAAATTTACATAATATACATTTAATTACTTTGTAGTTATATTGAAATAAAAATTTGCTTAATAGTTTAATTGCACTTATTGAATAGCGGATCTAAAATCGAAACCAGAATTGCCAGATGACAAAAATTTTTATTGCCTAACAACCATGAAACTATAATCAAAACTAATTCAAAATTATGGAGAAAACAGAAACTGAAATATTAATTTCAAATTCTAATTATTGTTATAACACAGATGAATAATCAATTTTCAGTACTATACAGGTAAATATCTTTTATTATTTTTACAATTTTTAATATTTATTTAATATATTGTACTTGAAAATAATAATTTTATTTATAGGTAAATATGTAAATAAATACAGTATTTTCAATGTGAATCACTTAATGACATATTTATAACAATTTTTAACTGAAATACTAAAAAAATATATTATTTCAAAATAATTTATATACAGTATAGAATTCTAAAACACACACTATAAAACTAGCCCAAGAGGGCATGAAAATTGCTCATCTGGCATTTCTGATCAAAACACGATTTGCTGGCCATCTAGTAATGTTGCACACAAGGTACAGAAATAAAATATCACTGGCCATGGCCACGGAACACAGATGGCTATTTTACACAGTTTAAAAACCTGCAATATGCTTAGGCGGTGGTAGGTAGATATTAAGGCGGCCACAACTTGCAGGTTGGCCACCTAATTCAAGTGGCCATCAGCACAGGTTTCCCTGTATATAGAAAACTAATGCATTTAATCAATTTTCAGTAATAATCTTTTTATCTTAATTTTTTAAAATTAATTATAGTAGGAAAATTGCCATATTTGTTGGCTTATAAGATGTTGTGTCATAGAAGCAAATAAAATATCACTGGCCATGGCCACGGAACACAGATGGCTATTTTACACAGTTTAAAAACCTGCAATATGCTTAGGCGGTGGTAGGTAGATATTAAGGCGGCCACAACTTGCAGGTTGGCCACCTAATTCAAGTGGCCATCAGCACAGGTTTTCCTGTATATAGAAAACTAATGCATTTAATCAATTTTCAGTAATAATCTTTTTATCTTAATTTTTTAAAATTAATTATAGTAGGAAAATTGCCATATTTGTTGGCTTATAAGATGCACTCTAATTTTGAAACAATAAATTTAAAAATAAACTTTAAAGAAATTTATTCTTAATATAATGGAAATTTAAAATTCAATAGAAATAAAATTCAAAAGCCAATAAAGAAAGATATATATCTATCTATATTTTTCAGATGCAGGTTTTGCAGTTTCCCAATTCTATTTTAAAATCTCTTCTATTTATGGCATATCATATGTCCAAAATTGCTGCTGAAACTTTTGATTCTATAGCAATTCCAATTTTTACTCAACTTTCAGTTCTTTGAAGTTGAGCAGGCAGTTGTAACAATTGTCTGCTTAATCATGCTAGTCAATCAGAGACTTTCAAAATATTTGGCCAATCACATCAAAAAAGTTGGATGGGTCTACTTTAAGTAATTAAAATTAACGTGTAAATTGTAATATATTTCATTATTATATTCTTTTTAGTTTATATTTTTGTTAAATTTTTTAATAAAAAATTATCATTACTTACCAAAGTAATTGTTGAGGTCTTGCTCTGCTTTCTGTATCAAATTCACAATATTTTTCCTATAAACAAATTACTTTCATTTTAAAAATTATAATTTATTACTATTAAGATGATTTACCTTTAAATCACTTGTTCCAATCCATAAATTTCCTGTGTCAGTAAAAAGACAAATATTTTTCTTATTACTTGATACAGCCATTTCTATAATTGCATTAAACTGGTTTAAAAATTTCGGAAACTGTAAAAAAAATGTAATATAGATAAAAATCACAGCACAAAATTTCATTTAAACAGCCATTTCTATAATTGCATTAAACTGGTTTAAAAATTTCGGAAACTGTAAAAAAAAATGTAATATAGATAAAAATCACAGCACAAAATTTCATTTAGAAACTTTTTTAATAATTTATTCATTAATTATATCAATTTATAGTTTCTTTAGGAAGCATTTAATATTGCTATACTCATTTTATATTAAAATATAATTAGTTATCAATTTATATATTTGCAATTAGATTATTATTATTATTATTATATTTGAACTTCTTTAATCCAACATTTTATGATCTGGCAATACCCATGGTCAAACATGCTTTTAAGTTTCACTGCCATACCCTTTGACCTCGACTGACCTATATAGGCAGTGCCAGACTCAGTTATTACATGACCCAATTGTATATTTCTTATATCATCCTTCAAAATTATAATTATATGTATAAATAAATTAACTCTTTGATAAATAACTTTGGCTGGACACATTTATGGCTGCATAAATGTGCCAAAGTTATCTCTGCTTTGGACTACAAAAGCATATATGTATCAGGTGACATTCTTCACTGATTTGCATTTCTTTTTTTCATAAAAGTAAAAATATTTTTCCAATTTCTTTTGGTTAGTGAAAACAGATATTAATGTAGGTCTTTCATAAAAGTGAAATGGTGTAAAGCAAATCTTCATAAAGCAGAGGAAACTTGTATTCCATTTCATCTTAGATGATTTGGGTTCAATTTCAAATATTCATATCTACAGACTTTCTCAAGAATCTGGGCCTGGCTCTTTAAACTCCATTCTTTACTTCATAGCCAATCCCACATACATAGGCAATCCATGATGAATGCTGGAATAGCATTATTATTTAATAATCTCTTAGTAGAAAAGCAATAAAAAACAGTAAGAGAAGATCACCACAGATATGGACTGCCTATGATAGGCATGGGCAAAAAATCTGCCAACAAAACAATGAAAGGTACAAGCGGCCCTCGACTTTCGCACATAATTGGTTCCTGAAAGTGCGTGCGAATGTTGAATGTTCGAAAGTCGAGGGATGTAAAAAATGTGCACCAAAAACTGTGTTTTAAAGTATTTATTTATCAATATGTATACATAATGAAGTTAAAGAGACGTGTTTAAGTGCTTTCGGGGTTTTCTTTATAAATTTGTTACTACAGTTCCTACGCGCCCCGTCGTTTGAAAATTTTCAGGTTAGGTTAGTTTTATTACGCCGCCATATCCTCATGGGATATTCTGTATCTGGCGGCGGCCATTTATAGCTCCCATCACAGGCTGGCCAGCACCCATGATGGGGTCAACCGGATGGTTGAAGGATGGGGTTCAACAGGCCGGGCCCGGACCCCTCCTGAAAAATTGGAGGTGTGGGACCCGGATCCTCCAGGGTGGTAAGCCAAAGCTTTACCACACGGCCATCCGGCCGACGAAAAAACCCGGATTTGAACCCGAATCCTCCAGGGTGTTAAGCCAAAGCTTTACCACGCGGCCATCCAGCTGACGAAAAATTTTTTTTTTCTAATTTTTATTATAAATCAAATAATCGGATTTATATATTTATATCCGGACTTTAATCTTTAATTATGGTGATGAAAAAGTTATTAATTATGCATGATATAACTTTAATGTTTAAAGAGTTACATTCTTTTAATTAATATGCATTAAATGATTTCTTTTATTTAATTCAGAATTAAGCGAAGATAATTACGAGTTTATTATTGGAAACATGAACTAAATTAGTTAATTAATAAAAATGTAGTGTAATATAAATTTTTGTTTTATAGAATTCTATTTTCGATTAAAATTTATTGATGTACTAGTTAAATATATAAGACAGTAATAATTATTTTTTAATTAAATCAATATTGATTTACAATATTTGAAATGCAAAAATTGCATTGAGAATTTATTACATTTATTAATAATATAAGCAAAAGAAAGTTTTTATCTAAGTTGTCATCATGTTATATTTTGAGAATAAAAATCAATCCACCGTTTTGCTTTGAAAGGTCTAAACTCTGAGACGACAGCTCACTAGGCTATTGGGTTAAGTGTAACAAATGTGCCCACAATCGATAAGAAAACGTTCTATGTGTTGATGCCAAACATGACCTTTAACCATACAAAAGTCTGCACCATAATTGGAAACAATGATAAAGATTAGGTCGCCTATGAGATGTAATTATCGAGGTATAAATTTATATCTATGTATCTACTTCTAATAAGTATATCATATTCAAACACATCAGTATTTTATTAAAAGCATAACTATTTAATTATCATAATAAATAAATATAAGTGAGAAGAAAAATTGAATTACGTGTCAAACGAAATATATAAATCATTATTTTCCAAGATATACAAAATATACTTTTAGTATGTGCAATTTTACTGTAATAAATTATACGTAATAATAAAATTTGCAAAAGTTTTCTCTAATAAAGTCATTTGATATCAATTTGCATAACTTTTATGACCGTCTTTCGTGAGGTGTTTCTGGTAACGTGGGCTATTCCGAGCAAACCGATTCTACAGTTTTATGATTATAAATAGGCGTGGCATAGCTTTTTCTCGGGTTATAACATTAACTACCGGACGACCTGTATAAATATCATGAATAAAAGATATCAAATACTTAAATATTTTATAATCTGTTTATAACTGCGAAAGCGTATGTATCTGTATGTTTAGAACGAATTTCTCAAATTGGTGTTTGCATTTTACTGGCTTGAAACTTCGTCAACAGAAATTCCGTCGGTTTTTCCGTCTGCAGAATCTGGAATCGAATCATAAGTTTGTATCTCTAGTTTTTTAAGGCAATTTGCGATAACTCAGAGATGTTATTCTTCATTTCTGTGAGCAGATTCCATTCATGCTAGCTAATGATGAGCATTCCACTAGCCTGCTGCGATAAATCACATAAGATACGAATTAGAAATAGTATAAAATTGAACATAACCCAAACAATTTCGTTAAAGTTCCAAATTAATTCTAATTATCTGAGAAGTAAATGTCTAAATTAACAAATTTTAGAATATAAATGAATATTACATATATTTTAATTATATATGTATCTAATATCTTTTAATAACCTATTTGTAATTAATTTTTAAGATTTTTTTATTCATTTATCTTGTTTTGTTTTTATATTTTTTATAAGATGTCATAATAAAATTTTAATTTTTATCTTCACCTGTTGACAATCTTTGTCATAGGTATTCTAATATATACTTTGAATGTTTTATTAATCATTGTTTACGTTGAGTGTTCTAATCAACAGCTGTTTTAATGCTAATAAATTGGAACGTTAAATATTCATTGTCATCTTGAAACAAAATAGAATTCGACTGAATTTTTAAATTTCCTCATTTTTTAATTTTTGTGAATTTCAACAATATTTATATATTGAAATTGGTAAAGATATTTTCCATTATGTTAAAATAAAGATTTGCCGTCATTACGTTTCTAGCAAATATTTTTTATATATTTTTAATAGTTTTAAAAATGAAAAGTTTATATATTATTAACAAAATATTCAGACAAATCCATTAAATGGTTATAGTTTATAATTTAATTCGTTTAATTAATATAATTTCATTCAATAATTTTATATCAAAGTTTTAAATCAACTAAACAAATCTTATAACTTGTAACGCAATTATTTTCTTACTTAATTGAATAAACATAAAAAAAAAATAACTGTTGTATGTATAAACTTTTAATCATAATGCTGCTTTGTTTTTCTAGTGTGACATTTAAATACATTTTTTCTTCCCTGTACTAATAATTGTGGAATTTTCTCACATCTAAACGATAAATTGATACTTTTCAGACAAAAAAAGCTATTTTGTTTTATTTCACGAAGAAAGAAATATTTAAAAAAATTTTTTATATTCTTTATCTGTACATCATACTGAAAATGCAAAATTTCTATCTCGGTTTTATTAGAAAGTGTCACATTTCATTAGACGATTTCCACCCTACATAAAATAGGATTGTCTTGTTTGGATATAGTTACCAGAGCAGTATAAAAAAAAGGTCAATAAAAACCTATTTACACCAGATACCATCCAGAACATTTTCTTTTCTCATTGGATTTTATTTTTTGTTATCAGTCAATTTTTCTGGGTTCTTTATTCTTTTATTTTTTCCATACGAAAAGCATTGTCTTCGCAAAAATTTCAATATTTTATACAATTATCTTTTATTACGCCTATTGTAGGTAAGAAATTTTAAAAGTCTCTTTCCCTTATTAAAATGATATATAATATGTAACAGTCAAGGTTTCACACGAAGTAACAAAATTCGTGATACGTTATTTTTCACGCAAAAAATACTCGTATAATGCAGTATATAGCATTTCATCACCGGTACAAGCTTATCAGTAAGTCGTACATTAGTAAATTGCATTTTAAATTATGCAAACTTATAATAAAATAATTTCACGTTTTATCAGTTTGTTGCTTAATCTGACTGTAAAGTAATTTATTCCGTATCTCGTTATTACCTATTATGAAAAGCAAATATTTTATTTCTTACATTTTAAATATTTTCTGAAAATTTAATTGCTTCCAGAAATTTAATTTAAACTTCCTTTTTTTATTGCTAATTTATAAACTTTATAGTTACAGTTATTATATATTCGGTAATGAAAAGAAAGAAAAATTGAAAGGTGAAAGATCAATAACCGGAGGTCAAGAGTCAACTGAATTTTCAGAGCTTACACAACACCTCATTTATTGATCTGATCTCTCATCGTCTGTCATGTGGTGTTTGATTCACACTTGGTGTTCTTTCTCGTATATTGACAAGAATACTTACATGTTGTTCTTTACACTTACATGTTGTTCTTTCGCGACACTAAATGCCTTTTCCTTTATCTTTCGTTTTTATATTTATCTTTGACAAATAGTTGGCTCTTCTAATAAATATCTGTATTTTGTACGTGCCTTTTCTTCGGCAGGTAATGAAGTGTATGTCTGTTTTCTTGGGATTTCCAAAAGATCAATTTTAATATCAAACAAGGAAAAAAACTATCATTATTACTCCTGAACAAATATTGGGACAAAGCAAATTGCAAATATAACATCCGGAAGAAAAAATATTAAAATAAATGAAATTTTATTATTAAAAAGTTAAGAATCACTCATTACATTTTATTAAAATTTGGAAAATTTTATTGAAATAAAATTTTCTAGATATATTTTCTTGATTATAAATTTTGTTATAGAATATTTTGAAATTAATTTAGAAAATAATATTTTTAACGAAGAATTCGTTTAAAAGTTTGTAAAAATAATTAAAGATTGTAGAAATGGAGATTTATATTCTTTGTTTTATCTTTACTAATTACTTTTGATCCTTGTTAATTGAAGGGGAATATTAGTTTTAAATTAAATTTTAGTTGATATGTTTTATTCAATTTAAACAAAATGACGAACAAAGGAAAGGTTGTTTAACACACTGAGTGAAATGGGAAATCAGGAAATTGTGGATCAGCATTTATAGGCACTTCCACAGGTGAAGTCCGGAACTAAGTCTAACGACGAAGATATATCAACGCCTATTGTCCGTTGGTTCTTATCTAACCCGAGGCTAACATTCCAGGAAACAGCTTATTGGAAATCGATGCAGTACTATTTGTTTCCTATGTTCCTTTGGCGAACATCATATTGACTTAAGTTGCATTTTGCTCTTTAATAGTGAGCTGGAGTGAAATAAGTTTATTGACGTTCTACCTACTGGTCAAGTTGTTGCTTCTTATCTCGGTGATGGCTGATTTCAGAAACGCCTTTCTGCAATAAGTGTGTTGATAAATATTTATAGATTGTTGACCTATGATCCCTGAGATGTTTCTTTGTGATACTCATCATTAACTATGTTACTTTATCCGATAGTGTGACTAAATAAACATTTTTGTCGATTTTATGTATAAAAACATAAATATAAAATATTCTGATATACTTTTATGATACAGTTTTATTATTTATGCACTATCAAATGGAAAATAAATCGTGTATTTATTATAAATATAAAAAAAAATTTAATTGTTTTTATTACAAATAAAGAATTTCATTTTTTTTTTATTTTAAAATGTTTCAAAGTTTGTTAATAAATTATTTATAGATGAATTTTAAATGTTTAGATATTAAATAATTCAGGATTAGTATCACTTATGGTGCAATAAGTATTTATTTTAATTAAGTGTTTATAAAGCACAAATTTCTTACTTTTCACAAGAAAGCAAAAAATATCTAAATTTTTTTTTTGTGAAAATTCCACTTATTTCTTAGAATATTTTCTTGTCATGTGACATCATTCTTCTGAAGAATAATGTATAATATGTTTAGAAGAAAATTGATTGCATCTAGGCAGTGGAATTAATTTTGGGTCTCAGGAGATGGAATCTTGCAACTGAAACATTTAAGCCAAATACCTTACCATGGGGATTAACTATAGTTGGATGTAGGAATTTTTTTCCGATTCTTTTTGTTATTCAGTTTGATTTTATTCAACTTTTTTAAAATAAATTTCGGACTTAATATTCGTTTATTTTATATTTTATTACATGTAGAATCAAGTTAAAATTTTTAATATATGTATATAAATAAATAAAAAAATATTATGATTCTCAAAAAATTTTTAATATATATAAAAAATTATATTGTGTGGAAATATGAGTAAAAATTTTAAAAAATATATAATTTTTATATGTTTATAAAATCGAATAATTATACTTATATTTAAGAAGTATAAAAGTACTGTAAAAGCACAAAAATGCAGATATAGTTTTGGATTTTTTCAGTACCCCCGGACATTGTACAGAACTGTACAGTATTAAACGAAACTGAAGAATCATTGCTTATTGATTGCTTAGAGGGATACGATGGTGGATTGACTCAAATATTTAACATAGAAATTTACGACGAAATGCAGTCTAGACTACAAATGAATATGTCGTCGGTTCATCCATTTTTTCAACTTCGTGGCTTATCAAGTGGAAGGACTTACAGAATAATGATCTATTCTGTCAATTCTAAAGGAAAAAGTTCACCTTACTATCTGTCAGCCAGCACGTTACAACGTGCTGCAAAATTAACAGGCAAGATAACTTCTATTAATGTGTGTTAACTTTAATGACTTAGGTGATGATAGTGCTTTACTCGTCTTTTTTGTCAGTTTGAATATGTTATTGTGCATATTATTTTGTTATTTGAAAAATTATCCAATTATAATTGTTGGTATGTTTATTCAACCTTATTATTTTTTGTTTTAATCATGTTTTATATATCTTAAATTTTAACGATAAAAAGTAGAGTTCTTAATTGGAAAAATGATTTTTAAATTAATAAAATTTTCCTTAGTTTCCTAGTAATGAATTATCGAAAATGCATTAGTTTGTTTTAAAATTTTAACAAGGAAAATTATTTATTTTATCAAGGAAAAAATAATTATTTTAAAGATTATAATTTTAATTCGATTTTTATATACCCTAATTTCATTTATGCGATAACTAAAAAAATATATTATTTTTTACAAACTTTTTAAGTATTCATTAAACCATAAACTAAAGATAATAACTTTATGCATATAATGTAATATATAAGTGAGATTATCGAAGAATTTTCACATGACTACTTTCGAAATTACTTGACAAATTGCACTTGTTGGAGTTCATCCTATTGATCAGCATCAAGGACTAACAGTCTTTGTTTTTTTCCATTAAGTAAAATGATTATGTATAAGATCACCAATGATTGAATAGATAAATATTTCAAGGTAGATTTTTCGTTTACGCATTAAAAGATTTCATAAAAACGAAATTAAATATTCAAAAATTTCATTAATATTAATAAAGTAAAAAGTAGATTAACTAAAAAAATAATAATTTAGGATATTAATGCAATTTAAATTAAATATCACGTTAAATTAAAAATAATCAATTTTTCAGTGAAAAAAAATGATAAAGATTATTTCATTATGTTTTGTAAGATTATGGCTTTCGGAGATGTAAACAATGACGGCAGAGAAAAATAATAAAATTATTTATGTTGAAATTATTAAAATTAATTTTATTGTTTTATAATTCAAAATTATGAAGAAAACAAACCATTCTTTAACGTTATCTTTTGAGAAAGATGATATCTAAAACGATTTTATTTCCATGAAAAGTGAGAGAAAAAAAAAATGCATATTTTTTTTTAGTGACAATTGAATGGAATTTGCAGTTAATTTTGAGAAAGATGATATCTAAAACGATTTTATTTCCATGAAAAGTGAGAGAAAAAAAATGCATATTTTTTTTAGTGACAATTGAATGGAATTTGCAGTTTAAAATATTGAAATAAAAATTAATGGCAAATTTATTCGGTGTGATAGCTTGAGCGTATAAATAATAATATTCATTTTTACGAAAATATAATCATTATTTTTACGTAACTTTCCTTATTATTTCTTTTTTTTGGTTAGTTATAAAAACGGGTTTTAATTATGCATTTACGTTGTTGATTATGTAATTACATTCTTAGCTTGTATTCGAGAAATAGTCATCTTAAAAATAACGGGTTAAGATAAAACAACTTAATTTAAATTTTCCTGTTACCGTCGTTAACGTTTTCAATCTCCACTTTTCAATCTTAATGAAAAGAAGAGATTGAAATGTTAACGACGAATACAAAACAAAGATTTAAAAGCTTACTGTAACTTCTAAATCTTCATTTTGGTTTCTTTCATTGTTATTTTTATTCTTTTAATGTAATTAATCATACCTAAAAAAATTGTAAGTAAAAATTTCGATTGATGTTATCATAGCACTTCTTTAAAAAACGAAAACAAATTTCTAAAAATAAGATTTTTCATTATATAAATAAAAAAATTAAAAAATAAACAAAAATTTAATCAAATATTAAAATTTTCTTTCTGGTTTAAAGACTAAAGACGAACTTATTTAATAATGATAATTTTATTCGCTTAACGAAATGCTAATCGCCATTCTTTGACAATAAAATTTATAAGTTTCAATAAATAACTTTTGCGGTTACTATTTTAAGAAACCATAAATGGTTATCGTAACATTTCATTAAAACTTTAGATGTTTGCATTAAAAGAATAGAATTTATTTATAAAATGATCGTTGTAGCAAGAATTATTATGATCGTAATTTCAATAAGCATTATGTTTAATGACGTTACTACAGTTATGTTATTAAATTTAATATAATTCCTTCGTAAAATGATAATTTTTATCATTTTTAAGACCCGAAAGAACGAAAAGATATGCATACAAATTTTATATAAGTTTATTAGAAAATCTAATTTAATGTGATTTATCATTACGATTCTGTTTAATTCTTTGGCTAACTAAATTTTTAAGTAAACTGCATTAGTTTTCAAGATGATGATAATAATAATGCTTAATTAAATTTTCCATAAATGGTGATGAATAATTGAATTATTCCTGTAGTAATTTTTCGATGATTGATTTAAAATTTTCCCTATTTACATCATAAGAATTTTATTTTTACAATATAATGTGTCCTTATATTACATAATTCAATATTTTATAGATTGATCTGGAAATAAATAAAATATAAATTTTAATTTCTACATTATAAATTCATAGTGAATAGTGATCATAAGCGAAAGTTTGCACAAACTGTATAAACGCAATAGTAATACAGATAGATTCAAATCTGTAGAACGAAGACGATTTTTATATAGAACGAAATTCCATCTGATGTCAAAAATTTTCTTTCTTGTAAATTCTTTTCGTGAAAAGTAAAATAAAATTTAATGTTTGAATATCCTTTGAATTTATTTAGGGAGTTTTGTGTGAATTTTTAATCTCTCATTTCCTTTTATACCAGTTGTTTAACTTATTCAATTTAAAAAGTACAAAAGAAAATAATTCTTAAATTAATTTTCTGAAATTAATTTTTATCGAAAATATGAATTAACAATGATATATATATATTTATTTAAATCTGCATAAATGATAATCAGTAAAAGTTTAAAAGCAAAACTAGACTGTAAGAAATTCTAGATTTGTTTGCTTTTAAAGATTTCTTAATAGTTCAAAGCTTTCGAGGAGAAAAACATAAAGCAAATGGACGATCTGAATGGCTTTTTGTTTTCAAACTTATTCATTATGAAGATGGTCAGATTGTGATCTCGATGATGTGGTTTTTACTAGTTCCGAAATTAATATATATGTTTCTCTTCTATTTATTTTCGTATGATTACGTTATAGTGCATACTTTATTAAGAAAAATGTCTTAATGGTTCTGTAATGTTTGCTTCAACTCGATATGAATATTTCATATTGCATTTTGTTTATATTTTTATGCATCTTTAGTTCAACTTTTACTATATGGACGTATAAAATACTGTGCAAGAATTCTATCAATGAGATTAAATGGTGTTGATTTTAACTCTAATATAATTTCTCTTTTTATTCTTTCTCTCATCGTTAAAAGCTCTTGGGAGATTGTTTTCAATTTTCTTTCTTTTCACTCCTCTGATTTGAAAGAAATCCATTGTTAAATCGATGATATCAATAGAAATTTGCTATATTGAACATTGTAATGAATCAATCCAATATTTATCGTAAAGTACATGAACATATCATTAAAAATTTAAGTTTCTAAATTACTGGTGACTCATTGATCATACAACGTATTTAGTGGTATAATTTGTAAATTAAATAAGAAAATTTTTACTTGTTTTATAAATTAATTATTAATGCAAATTTTATGTTCTCATTAACAATTCTAATATATATTTTTTCCTGTAATAAACTAATAATATGCAAAATTGGATTAATTATATTTAGTGAAATTTTGTTTCTTGAAGCATGAAGATAATTATCAAAAAATAAAAGCGTTGTGTTTTTTTATTTAATTTAAATCAACTATTGTATGATAAAAAACGATTTTGAGGAATATGTTTTCTTTCATATTCTCAAATCCGGTAACAACGGAGAAATATTTATTTTTCCTATTGAAACATAACAGATCTCAAAGTACGAGAGGCCGATTTTTAATGCTTCTGATACGTTAGAAACATCTCCAGATGTGACTGAAATATGCAGACGTTATACAAGACTCAATCCCCAAAATCCCTACATTTGTTGTCGCACAGTCAAGATATCATCAGGAACGTCAGCAGATTTTTTTTCCCTTCGTCTTCTTTTGATAACTCAGAAAATTGCATCACTGAAAATTCGCAAATGGATTCATATTCGTATTCTATTCAAGTCTGATTTTCTGTTGGAATTCCGAATACTGTATAGAATAAAATAACCAGAGAGAGAGAAGTGATATATATCGATTCACTTTTTACACATTTTGTATTCAATTGTCACGAAAAAATTCGATTGTAAAATTTCTGTAACAATGCAATATTAATAACGCTATTGGATCTTCTCCGACAATTCAAAATTTTATGAACTATTGTAAAAAATATCGTTCCGAATAACACTAACAGATAACAAAAAAGAAAAAAAGTGAAATCTGTTGATTTCAATGAATTTTTTACAATAATAATAATACTCGTAGTTCATGAGTTACAAAATATATATTTTTGAGATCTGTTGATTTCAATGAATAACTTCTTTTTATAGCAATATAAAAAATTGAGATTTTTTTAATTAAAAGACTCTCTTTTTATTTCAGGAATGGAAGGAATCATCATTATTAGACCAGTATTAGGTCTTCTTATTTCTGTTGTCATCACATTGGTTATCATTACTATAATTATCACAGTTTTTTTGCAAGTGCGAAAGAAACGAAACAGGCAAGGTGAGGAAAAGGTTTCTAGAAGAAGTTCTAAAAGAATATTTAACAAATACGTACATGATTGATTACAAAAACAATTTTTTTTCCTCTTGAACTTCCATATTTAAATCAAAATTAATGTTGCTTAGCAACATGTCGATAGTATTAACAGATGGTGTGTGATGAAAGTATTTCGCATTTTAAGTTGCTAAAATAGAATATTTTATTTCTTGATGGTAATTAATCCGTGGAGTGTATACTCATGTAAAACACATGAACATTAATCAAAAATTTTGTTTTAATGAAAAACATTGTCAGAAGAGAAATGTTTTCATTGTTCTTTTAGATACGATCGATATAAGTTTAGAAAAATCAACATAAATTAATAAAAATCTTTCTTATGTATATTTACCTTAATAAATTGTAAAAAAGATAAAAAGATAACATTCAGTGTTTTTAGGTGCCAGAAATTCTCCAGGAGTTGCAGACAAGTAAGTAAAATTATTTTAAATTCTAAGTTTTTAATAGATTTATATTCTTATTATTTTTTATAATTAGAAATTTAAATACATTTTCAATTAAATATTTTTTTAAAGTATAAATATTTCACAGATTTTTGCATTATAATAAGTTAATTGGTTTTTGCATGATAATTTTAATTAATTTAATTTCTAAATAACTTTTTAATGTCCCTAATGAAGTGTAACTTCGGAAATGCAACAATTTGAAGTAATTTTTTTAATATTTTATTTAAAACTTTTGATAAATAAATCTTGAAAGTTGTTGTATTTCATATTTTCTACTCTACAGTATTTTTAATTTAAATAATAAATATGAAGCAATTCAAGAATTTTTCAATAGAAATTGCAAAAAGAATTTGTTTCATACTTGAAGTTACATCTTAAAAGATAAAAAAAAAGAAAATCGCGATAACTTCACGTATTTTATACGTAAAATTGCACCAAAACTTACTCAAACTTGAAAGATATTTCAATTTATAGCATTCAATCAGATTTAGTTTCTCTTAAAATGGTAGAGAGATAGACTATTTTAAAATTACATGATACTATATGAGTACTAATTAAAAATATAATAATTTATTTAAATTTATTTTAAATCATCTCTTATTAATAGACTTTGTTCAAAACGATTTAATTCATATAATTTAAAAATCTCTCTCAATTTTTCTCGAAACTAGAGATTAAATAAAGACATCTACACCATTTTGTTTTCAAGTATTTATCATTTTTTTACTTTCACTTTTTTGTGAAATATTTTCACCAACATACAGAAAGAAACAGCGAAAACATTAAGAAATTTTCTTCCGAAAGATGATTAAAATGTATCACTATTGTTATCTCATCGTTGTAAATTATAAATTTCCATTTTATTTTATTCATAACTTGGCGAAATACAATAATATATATCATAGAATACCAGTAGAATATCATAAATACATATATTTATGATATTCTACTTCAATACATGCATATATATATATATATGCTTTTTTTCTAACATATTTATAATAATCGTTAAATGAAACATTTTATCGAATATGTTATACAGAAATGAATAATGTATCATTTAGAATAAGTCCTGTTTTAAATAAATAAAGAGAGAAGATAAAACACTTTCATATATAACGTTGTCACAAAGTTGTCTTCATAATATATTTATTTAGATATACATAAAGCTTTACGTATCTATTTGTATAACGCTTTAGAAAGCTTTATGGAACCATTTTCGATTGTAAATTTTCCAGTTATCATCATTCTGGTAGTTATTGACAATAAAAATTCATTATAATTCCTATAGTTTTAGCTATTAAGCCATTCACATAACCCTATCTGAGTGATATATAGCATTAAGCTAGTCCTATTTATCGAACAAGCGTGGAGCATCTGTTTGGGACAGCCTCCCTCTTTTGACTGATGTGTTGCTTTGCTTGTGTAAGATTTTGTGAATAGACACTGCCACGCTGCCATCATAGATTCTAGTTATGTCTTTTCCAAAAGCTTAAAAATATTATGATCTGCTAAGTGTAACGTTCAATGGAATGTATAGCAGAAAAACAGAAATTTTTCGCTTTCGTATTTTGTATATCATTAATATGAACCTTTCACTATTAATATATTTCACAATTATTTGGCGTAAAATTAAATTTCGCAAGTGAATTTGAATAATTAATATTTTCGCTTGTATTCTTGCAAGTAATATAATGTAATCCTATTTACGCTTACAAATTTAGGTAAAATTATTTGTTTTAGCAGTCTTAGATGCAGTTAATCTGTCTGGAAATAAATAAACATTTTAAATATTTATTTTAAATGTCTGTTTATCACAAGACGCAATAAAAATGTCTAAGAAAAATAAAAATCTAAATTTGCAGCAGAAACGGTTCTATGTTACGTTTATTTTTACATAATCTCTTTATGTAGAGCAATTAAAATGAATAACTAAATAATTGATTAAATGTTCAATAGTTCATTGAAAACGAACATCTAAAAATATTATTTTGATATTCATTTTAATTATTCTGATAAATACTGTATTCATTTCAACATAAATATAAGATAAATAGAAAAAATTTTTTCTTATTTTAGAATTTTTTTAATTTAACAAGAAAAATAAATATTTTATGAAATAGTTTTACTTTAATTCCTTTCTATAAAAAAAAATCAATTTTTGTTAGATGCGAAACTCCTTTGAAAAAAGATACAGATGACATGTTAGAAGGAGAAGAGAAGGGACCAGATATCATTCCAACAAATACAGACGGTCGTTCTAACTATGCAGGTAAAAATCATATAAAAATATTTAAAAATAATGTATATTTTATATACCGAGTTTTAAATTGTGTACTTTTATTCATTTTTAATTTTGCGATAAACAGATATTCGATCAAAGTTATATGCGGAAAATGAAAATTACTTAATAATGATTCAGATATTTAATTTAAACATATGATAGTCGAATGACGAATACGTTATAATAATGTTTAATGACGTTTCACAAGATTATGTTGGCTAGATATAAACTCTAAGTAAATATAATCCAATCATCATACATCCCTTTCATATTTATTGTAACTATAAGTGTAACATAAACATTACCGAAAACACTTAGAAAATGAAGTGCTTTCAGAATACTGTATTTCATTTTGCTTGTAATAATTAACGTCGGTAAATTAAACAAATACTGTAATATAATATTTATCCTATAGAAGATATCTTTATATCATAAATATAATAGGCTTTAAAAGAATTTCTCAGAAATTGTTTTAAGAGATTAGGATAGACAGTAAGAAGAATTAAGAGAATCACTTAACGGCTTGGGAGGTTCTACTCCTGTGGGAGGCAAAATACAATGCCAATAGGCAGAATGACGTCATCTATGACGTCATTTTTCTATTTGTAACAGAAAGGAATCGATCCACTAAAGAAAATATTTCTTAGACGGCCGAATCTTATTGTTCCAGCAAAATGATACTAGTAAGGTGAATGCTTCCATATATAATATGGATGACAAGCCTTGGATCTCGTTCAAAATATTAAAAAGATATAGAAAGATGTTTTTAGTACACACTGAAACAGTTATTTCGAAGACGAAAAGCTCCATTAATTACAATAAAAAGACGGAACTTGAATGTTTAGATATAACCAGAAAAGTTCCATTAATAATGTCTTTTTGTGAGGCTTTCAAGTAAATATATTAATATCAATTAATGCAAACGCAAAATTATCTTAATGGAAATTATTATAAGTTAATTTTTCAATTTAATTCTGTTCATTGATTTAATCTTATAAAAATTTCTCTACCTAACTTTAATCTTGTTATGTGTATAAAGTATGTAATCTATTCATTGATTGAAAAGAAAATTAAATTACAAAAGTATAGTTTTAACTTTCCAAAAATTTGAAATTCGTAAAAATAAAGATGATTAATTTTTAATCAATAGCTAAATTACGACAAAGTTAAATAAATTTTATCTTTTTAAACAGAATTTAAATACATTAAATTTATGAAAAATGTGATGAAGTGCATATATCATTATTGCGATTAAATACCGAAGTAGGATAAAATAAAAATTTATGTAATATAAAATATGTGTTTTGCATATTTATCGATTTATTTTTTTTCGTTTTCTCGAAAATATGTTTGCAATTTATCGATAGAGGGAGACACATTGTTCAGAAAAAATAAAAATGCTCATAAAAAAAAAACATTTACGATAAATTAAGCATAAAATAATTCGACGCATTACTGAACTTTAATTACTCTTTCCTAATTAAGGAATAGATATAATAAAAATATAAGTAAATATTTATTTTTTTTACAGAAATTTTCATAATTCTTCAGAAGACAAAAATTGAAAGAATATTATATATTCTTATAAGATGATAGTAAAATTTCAAAGAAAAATAAGTCATTGTTAATCCATAAATCTAAATATATGCCTGTAGACTAGACTATATTTAGATTTATGATCGAACAATAACATATTTTTCTTTATTATATGCTTCTATATCTTATTTCTTTATTTTTGTAAATAAAAAATATGAACAGTTGCAAGTTTTCTGTAGGAAAAACATCTTGTTGCATGAAATTTTGAATTTATATAGGCCTATATTTTTATTTATTTTTTTTATTAGTTAAAAACCGAAATTATGGAAAATATGTATTTGTTTTCCCATAATAAAATCATAAATTACCGTATGTAAAGATTAAAAAGAAATAAAATTAGGATATATGTAATCTATTTGAGATCATTTTATTACTTTTATATTTATCTTAAAATATGGAGAATGGTTCACTATTCTTTAATATTTGAAAAATCCTCTTAAAGTTCTATTTTCGTGATGTAAATGTCTTATCTGGTGAGACCTTCTTGTAAGCAAGTTAATCCCTATGTTGCATTATACATCAAAGCTAAATAAAGAGCATCGATTTTCTTATCTGTACAGAGTTGTTAAGAAGTGATCTCAACTTTTGCCAATGAAACGATTATTTTAGAACCATTTATTACGAAATGAAATAATTCGTTTTCTATCTCTTTAGGTAGTAGGACTATTAGTCGACATTGGAGCGATCCTTCGACGGAGGGTAGTTTCGAAAATAGAAAAGTCAACCACTCTAACTTCGACAAGGTTGGTGATATTTGATCGTCCCTTTAGAAATTGTTTCCCATTAAATCTTTCTATTAGTAAAGCAACAACTTTACGTTGAATTTATATCGAGAAAGGAAAAAAAAATTGTTTTTTTTTTCCTTTAATATCTACACGTTAGTTTTAGTGTAGTGATTTTCTTTAAACAAATGCTATTTACCAATGTTGAAATCTATTTTCTGCTGAATACCAGGAGTTAACCTGATTGCCAAAGTAATTTAGATAGAGTTGAATAAAATAGAAACTTTACTATGATCTAGCGTATTGGATGCTTATAAAGCTTTTTGTCCCATTACGTAAAATAGTTTTTGAATTAAATTTTAAGAGCAATTTATAATTTAAAACAGAACGAAATTTCAACAAAAATTGCTTTAGTTCTAGATTGCCAATACGTTGTTCTCTTTATCCAAATAGGAAAAAAAAACATAAGTTATTTTTTTTATTTTTCAGTTGAAAAAGTGAGTAAAATTTTACTTGTATCCAAGAGTTGTAAAATAAATAAACGAATTCAGCAAATGTAGTAAAATATATTCCACAAAAGTCAGTAATTTTAAGTAGTTGTATATGCTATTATCACTTTGGAAGAAAACTTTTATTAAAAAGAACAATAAATCAAAATAAAGCGGACAGTTATGTATCAAATTTTGGAGCGAATATTTTTTTATGATCTTAATATATTACAGATGATAAAATATTCACAGGATACAAGGGCATAAATTCTTTTTCTGTAAATATTTTACATAATATATATTACTAAGAGTATTTATTATGATTTGTATTATATATTTTGAAAATATGAAACTCATCTGGACACTAGTATATATTATAATTATGTAAAGTATGTAAAATATCTAACTATTCCTATGTTGAAATAGAAATTATAGGAGTGATATAATAAATTTATACAGTTTTTTTTTAATGGAAACTTTTTATATTTATATCAGTTTATAAATATTTCATGAGAGAAAGTTATTTCACTTTTATTTTAGAAATATATGTATTTCAATTTCAGAATGAAATATATCAAGTTTTCCATAAAGAACAAGTGCAGTTATATTATCTGTTTCTCAGTTCATACAATACGGTATTTTTTTACATGATTGCATTACTTGGTAATTTAAATATTTTAATTAAAGAAAACAAATCTACTTTTAAAAATTCCTCGTTCATATGATATATACTGATAAAAATGTTCCTGACAGAATTTAATAGAATATAGTATGTATCCAGTTTGTGATGCAATTGAGAAAAGTAGTCAGACAATAAATATAATTTATAAAATTAATGCATATTTATATTTTCATAGTTTTTCGAAATTTAAATAAATCTAGATTGACTTTTAAAATCAAGATCTGAATGTATTCAATTTTTTCTCTTTAATTATTGTTCTAAAATTTCAGAGAGAAATTATAAATATTTTATTGACGTAATAATATCAAATTTTGATGATATCAAAAATATATTTATAGAAACTTATAAAAAATTAACAGTAAGCTAACTGAAACACTACAATTGAGCGATTGATCTATGATTTCGATAGTTCCTTCCTATTGAACTCAATCAAAATGTATAGCAAACAATATTTTGACAGAAAACAGCACGGATATGCTGCAATAATTTGTTTTGATCAATCTTTGCTTAGGTAACCGCTTTCCATCCATCTTATATATACAAGCAGAAGCATGCCAGCTATTCATGATGATTACTTGCATTTTTTACCAGTAATTCATCTACATAATAATATCATGCGTAAAAATATAGTTGTAGTAACTTATTTTATTGCAACTATATTTCTTTAAAAAATTCGTGTTTCTGTGATAAAATGTATTCCGATCATTTAGCTTATGTTATTTTTTCAATATTATTCCTAAAATGTTATTTAATAATATAGGACGAACGTTTTTGTTATGACCACTATGGCATCATACTGCAATTTGCCTATAGAATCAAAGGTTAAAGACTCTGTAATGGGCATATTTATCACGCATTTTATGTTTGTTGTTTTGATTCTCTTAATGAATTTGTAATATTAATACTGTGCATCACAATATTTATTATATCCAGATAAACACTGGATATATTTTCGTAGTAGCACGTAAAACATGAATTATTGTAACAGTATACGAAAATAATTTCCTTTATAATAGCAATATATCTTTTGTAATAGTTCGATTTATCGCTAAGAAAAATGTTTTGGCTGGCATTTTTATGAATTATGGAATAAACCTTTGTCCTATTTTATCACATTTCCTAATTTTATCAGGGGAAAAATTAGCTTAATTGTAATAATTACAGTTTTCTAACCTAGTTTGAAAATGAAATCCTGTAAAAAATTTAATACTTAAAATCTGATATTAATTGATTAACAAGTTATTAAATTACCACGACTTAAATTTTCAGAACAAACTTTTTATGAAGTTCCGCAGAATGTGCATTCACATTTATTCACTGACGCCAGTGAATAAATGTATAATGTGACATTTCACATTATACTTCTTTAAATATTTATTTATTTATAAATACAATATTTACATTCATTGCAACTGTCACTCTAATGTTTTTACTGTTGCTGTTATTTATTTATCGTATCACATCAATAATTTTATATGCTTTAATTAATATAAAATTATTGACATGCTACAAAATACATTTATGTTGAATAATTTAGTAATACAATCAAATAATTTTCGCCACTTATAAATACACAAATTTTTAAATCTCTAATAATATGGTTTTGTTAACAAATTCGTGCTAAATCATACTTAATTATAAAACTTGAAAGTATATATTTTATTCTGTAATATGAATTATAACGATAATTCATGTTACAAATTAAAATATATATTAAACTGTTTCTTCTGATACTTCAGAGATATTTTATTAGTCTATCTTCCAGTTTTTAATTTTAATTATTAGCTAGATTTTTAGTGTTTAATCTTGCACTGTTGGCAAACAAACTTGCGAAAAACCTTACTAACTTTTCATTTTTTCGTCCGTCCTTCAGAATGAAATGGGACTGATTCTGTGAAATTTGATTCTTGATGTATTATTAAAAGCTATCTAAGAAATCCCAACTTACGGTTAAAATCATATAAAAATAATGGAAACTTTATTCCTTTCTTTGACAGTTCCTATGATGGACGATTTTTCAAATTTAATTCTATTAAAGGTTCTTTTGTAAATTATTTATATGACGTAGAGCAGAATTAAATAATAAAATACGAAGTGAATTGTTGATTATTATCTTAAATATGACAAATTAAGTTATACGAAACAGTACTGACTGATGATATGCCTTGTCACAACAATCTGCATACTTTTTTTTTTACTGAATTTCCGTGAAAAATAATATCAACTTGCATTTGGATTTGTATTATTAAAGAATTTCTCCATTTGGCATTAGTTTATATTTCTCTTTTCTGTATTTTTATTTCTCTTATATTTCTAGCCACTTATTTTCTTAGTATAAAAAATTTATCCTCTATATAAAAATTTTATAGATCTCAAATACTAAAACTAATTTTTTAATTAATAAAAATTTTATGAGAAAATGCATAAATTGCATTTTATTTGATGTAAATAATAATTTATAGTTTTTTTTTATTGTTAAGTGTGAGAAGTCCGGACTATATAAATTTGTAAATGCAGCAAAATCTGATTGAGGTTAAATTTTTTTAAACTTCAATTATTTCCTCCAAATATATCTTTTTAAAATAATAAACATAAATATTTTATATTTGATTATATACAAAGAGGAGAAATTTTGTTCTGATTATATTCTCATCAATTGGGTTCTTTTGCTAATAATTAATAAAATTATGTGGTGCATTTCTCATATCAGAGTCTAGAATATTGTTGAATCAACGAAGTTTTCAATCAACGAAGAGGTATATATAACATATAAAGACAATGTTTATCAATTAAATATAAGATAATTTGATAGATAATATGTTTATAATTATGTTAGTTATTGAATTTAAAAAGTTTTCACTATACATCAAAAATCACATCATGGTTTCTTTTATTGGGTTTTTTATGCTTTGTTCAAAAATCCAAAATGGCTGGGCAGCACAGCCTTTAAAGTAAAAAAATTGGAAACTGAATTTTAGTTTCTTTATGCCTACCATCAATAATTCTAACTATCAATAATTTTGCTCACGATTTTCGGTTGACTAGCCTTCAAAAGAAACACTTTTCCTCAGTACTAGAATCCGAATCTTGAACCCGAAAGATGAGATCAACGCATAATCCCATCTGCAGGAATTCCCATTTCAGAGACTTCAATAGTCTCAGAGGGATGAACTATTTCTCTAGATCAACATTTTACACATGGAAGAAGATCCTATTCGGTTTACATTTTCACTTGGATTAAAGCTGATCAAATATTTTCTTTTTCATTAAACAAAAATAGAGAAACTTATTTAAATTTCATAAAATTGAAAATAAATTATATCCGAGATATTGTTTCTATATGTAGAAAAGCTTAATTTGTAATAGTGTATTTTGTTTTATGCTTTATAATCGACTAATTTTAATTTTCATGTTAACTTTTAGTCAGAGACAAATTGAAGATTAAATTTGAGTGTGGAAAAATTTTTAAAAGACCCGCAAACAATAATTTTTTTGATACGTTTACTTAAATTAATAACAAACAAATAACTGAGCCCATGTGGAATTTTTTCACATTCTCCACTATTTGAACAGTCCACCATTGACATTCAGCTATTTTTTAAATAAATAATTGTCTGTATGTCTGTTTTATGTTTATCCATAAAATAGCTTCAAAATCCAAACATCATAGAGCATTTAAATTTTAGGTTATCATTATTGTTATCTAAAATATACATTTATTAATTTGTGAGAGATAAACGATCTTGAAAATGGAGTCGTTTAAAAAATTAAAATATTAATATTTCTGAAACTATTTGCTGCATATGAATGAAAGAGTTATTTAAAAGGATTTTAAAACAATGATATTATAATAATTAATAAATGGAGTCGTTTAAAAAATTAAAATATTAATATTTCTGAAACTATTTGCTGCATATGATATAAAGAGTTATTTAAAAGGATTTTAAAACAATGATATTATATAATTAACTTTTTTGTCAGCTATCAGACCATACCGATATCTCAAGAACGAAACATTACAGCACATTCAAATTTTAGACGATCTTTTTTTTATTTATGATACATGTGCAATTAATTTTGAAATCTTTGTGTGTTCGATCACAAGAATCTTGAAATTTTTAAATTTCTATATAGGGCCCATTGTATTTGAAACAACTAGTCAGACATGAAAGATAATAGTCATTTTAAATATAACGTTTTGTAAAAAAAAAGAAAAAAAAGTTACTTAATGTCTATAAAAGCTAATTTTTATTGTATATTATAAATTCTATATTTATGGTAGCAGAAAAATAATAATAACTATTTTCTCTTTCTTATTTTTATATAAATACAAATGATGTTTGTGTGGGCTGCGTATGTGTGAGTGTATGACATTTTCATTTAAAAACAAAAAAAGTTTATTGACCAACATCAACATTTACATGTCTTTGGTCGCATATATTGTCCAAGATTTTTTTCATTTTAACCCTTTTTCTGGTGTCCTGGAAAATGCTTTTTCTTTTATTTCTACAGATTGAATATAAAGTATTTAAATCTGGCGCTTAGAAACAGATGCTAATACATAAATTTCGATGTTTCACTAAATAATGTGTAAAATATATAAACTTACATCAGATTTATTCATAATAATTATTATTATATTTAAGAATGAGAGTAGAAAATATCTCATAAAAATTTCTCTAATTCATAGGTAAAAATACTGTATTTTTTAATTTTTATGTGCGAAATAGCAAATTGTGCGAAAGTCGAGGGACGCCTGTAATTAGAAAAAAGTTTCCCTTTTCCTTCATAGATATTCAGGACTCATATGCCACTTCAAAAATTAATTCCATTGCTAGGCAACAAAGAAATCTCAGATATTAAGGGAATAAACTTGATTGAAAGTTGATTCTGAAAATGTTCAAAATGCTATATTTTCTTGATAAGAAGGCTCAAGCTTGATGATCTTATTTAAATTTGGAAAAGTGTGCTTGAAGAATCTGATTTTAATTTGGATATATAGATTAGGTCAAGTGATTTCAAAATGGACTGAGAGACTTGGATTGATTGAAAGCTGCATCAAGATTCTTGAGGATATTATTAATAATTCAATAAGTAACAAGAGCCAAGAAATAAAGAGCTTACTTGTTTTCAAAGATTCTGAAGAAGTGTTTATTTTGCATATTCAGTACTTGATTCCTTTAGTCAAGATCACATTTATTCATCACAATTTCTATTATTGGATATTAGCAATTATCCAAATGGCCTGGCTAGTTCAAGAGAGAATGCTCTTTTTTTTCTTAAAGTATCATTTCATTTATCAAGTTTCATATTTTTATAATCTTTCACTACAGAATAAAGTAAATTTTGACTAAAGAAGAGAGACATTTTTCTTAGTCAAAATTTTTGCTCTGAAACCAATTATATCATTTTAACATTGCATTTATGGGAAAATTGGCGTCAATTTATATTGTTTCAAATAATATTGCCTATCTTGAAATGATCTACAGTTGAGTCTCTGTAGTACAGCCCTTTGCCAGTCCAACACTTCCAATAGTCTGATACACTGTGAACCATTGCACACCCATGTGAAATTTTCATGTCACAACCATGGTCACAACTTGTCAGTGTGCAAGAGAGAAAATGAGGCAAAACAAATTGTTAGTCGCTATTCATTTGTTGCGCAGACATAATAATTGGACTATTTTTTAAGTTCAGTACAATGTTTACTATAAAATAGCATTTTTACTGTAGCAGTTATATAAATGTGCTGTCAAAGTACAGTGAAACCTCTATGTTGGACACATTTGGTTCCTTCAAAATGTGTTTAACTTAGAGAGGTGTCCAACATAGAGAGATTCATAAAATCAAAATTTTTTCTAAACATACTAAACATTAAATTTTCATGTCAATGCAAACCTTTATTCAAATCAAATTGGAAACCTATTATTTTAAATAAAAACTCAAAAATGTTAAATAAACACTACAGTCTGTCAGTGCTTTCAACATAAGAACTATCTATTTGAAAAGAAATCTGTAAGTAGAGTTTACCTTTTTTATATTTTACACTTCTTCCACATATTTTCAATTTTATTTTTTCTTATATCAAATAGAGCTTCAACAATCTCTGGTTCATTATTAGAAAATGCTTATCATTCAAATTCCTCTACATATTCCAAAACTGTTTCATGATCATTTGGTGTTTCTTTCAACAAAGTCTCTATATGAATTGAGCTGGATATAATCTTTTCAATTAAATCACTGGCTGTAAAAATTTTCATATTCATGATGGACAAGATTGCTGTCAAAATTTGTAAAATCTTCAATTAAAATTTTATGATGATAGTTCTAGGAAGAGCACTCAGTTCTCCTAAGTCAAAGTAATTGACCTTTTGCATTCCTTTCTCAGTGACTAGGGAACCCAGCTTTTTTAAAACATTTCTGAATAGTTAATTGTGAAACTTCTTGTCATGCAAACATAAATCTATCTCACTGCATTAGAATAGTAAATGATCAACAACTTGTTTCTTTTGGTCTAATGTAAGTTTATTTAATTTTCTTTTACTGCTTTTTAACATTTCTTAGAAAAGCTTAATCACAATAACAGAAGAAACAGTATACAATTCTCAAAGAAAAAAATAAAGTATAAACCAAAACTAGCCAATTACAGCCCAAATATTTTTAATTTTATTGCAATAAAATATTCTGTCTATAATTAGGCTAGTTTTGGTTTGATTTTTCTCAATGCTCAGTGTTTGTATTTACCATAATAAGTAAACTATGGATTTATAAGACATCAGCAACCATCTCAAAGCATGACTAATCAATGTTATAAGTTTCTCTTTCACAAATTCCTTTGGTTAATCTTCTAAACCTAAATAAATTTTAAGATTTTATTCAACCAATAATCAATAAATGTCCATCTTATTAGAAACAGTTGTTCAAGATAAAAGATAGAGAGGTATTCAAGATATAGAGAGGTGTCCAACTTGACAGGTTTTACTGTACCTTGCAGCAAAACTACATGAGATCAACTAGTATAGGAGATAGCCCTCCAAGGCTGTAACTCTAAGGTAATGGTTGTTGCCATGCAACTACTTCAGGTGAATTTGAGTGATGACCATACATGATATCTCTATATGTATCCCTATATGAATACAATAATCATCTGTACCAAGAGAAAAGCATAACTCATTGTTGAATATAACACAACTCAAATTGGACACTGTCCAGGATTCCTGGATTTGATACCACTTTAGATAGTACTGTCTATGTTGAGTCAGTGGTAAACATCTTAAAGGACATCAAGAATCAATGGTGGAACTACAATGTGCTGGACTCCATAACATGGGGAGCCCAAAATTATAGGGAGCCCAATCCTCTTTGTCTGTACTTTCCTTACTCTTTTTTTAAATTAACAACTTAATACAATAAAAATTAAATGCACCATAAAGAGTGAAACATTCATTGAATTAGAGCAGTGTGACATTAGGAGAGGTAGCCAAAAATCAGGAAATAAAAGATGTGATTAGAGATTTTGCAAATTTAAATCCAGGAGGAAGAATTTTAAATTTTATATATATATTTTCTTTTGATAATTTTTAATTGTGTTTTAAATGATGCAATTTTGTTCTGTTTTGTTATTTTCTAATAAAAATATCTAAATAAAACTTTGTTTTTCTTTGCAGGGCCCCAAATAATTTTAAATTCTGCCGCTGCCAAGAATAAAGTCCTGTCTCTACCAGTCTTTGCTGAATGGTATCCCTTGATATTATATGAAGTATAGAGGAAGATATGTGCCTTTGGATGGACGATAAGGATACTATTAGTGTTGTTATGGCTGCTCACATGATCACACAATCCCCCTAAGCAATTGTTGCCATGGAATGTCTATTTTATGGTGGTTGTGTGTGCCTTCCTGGATCCATTACTGTTAATATCATCTTACTGCTGCATTGCTCTGACCAGATAGTAGCTGATACATCTGCAAGACCACCCAGTTTTTCTTAAGCTTATGATGTGACCTCTCTCAAACTTGCTCAGTTACTCACACTGCTGAAGGCTACATCATAGAGGCATCTTCGTAGACTATTTAAAGTAATGAAATAGCAAAACTAGTCCAATATATCCATACTTATGAATGACACTCCTTATATTGGCCACAGGATTTGCCCTTTTTGTGCACTCTCAAAATGCTTTAAGCTTTCATTGGCAATGAAACTGTAATCATTTGTATATCTAGCCAAAAGGCATTTGCATACTGAGTTTTTCAATTATTGCTCTATTTGTTAAGGATGTGTAGTTTTTTTTGTTGCAACCAAATGTATAATTATTTGCAAAAAAATTCCCAAACAATTTTGGATACTTATATTTAATATTCAAAGAAATCAGAAAAGAATATCCATTACTATAACTTGTATCTAAAATAATAATAATTAAGATATGAATTATGGATCTGATTTTAATAAATAACTGATAACATTAAGAAGTGATTGCAATAAATTATGCTTTTTGTATTAATAATTTACCTTATATTGCATGATATATTTCCCAGCTGTAGAAAATTGCTAAGGATAACAAAAGAAATAAATGTTATACCTTTTCTAATTACAGGAACACTGGAAAAAAAATTTTTAATTAAAATTTACTATATTTCTCCTGGTATACAATTTTCATTATTAATAAATTCCAAATAAATTTAACAATACATATATATTTGTTATATTTATTTTTCTCTCTAAATAATAATTTTTTTGAAATTTATTAATAATGAATTATATTTTATATACAATATAATATAATGATCAATTTCTATATTAACAACTGAACATTTTAGTAAAATATGTTAATTACATATTATCATAGCAAATAGAAGTTTTATATAATCTTTTTATATTATAAATATATTTTGCCATTATTGTAAAGAAAAATCAAGTAATTAAAATCATTTCTTATATTTATATTACTGAAATTGCTTGAATAATAGAAGTGTTAGGATAAGAGATTTTATTGAAATGTTTTATATACAAGTTGTCCTTGATTTGTGATTTATGATATTTTCAACTTATGATAGGTTATGTTTTGATAAAACAACCTATTATAAGTTGAACTACTACTAAAATCATTATCCATAATGGTAATGATTTTAATAGTAATAATAGACAATGGAACACTGAATCTTTTAAGATGATATAACTGTCTGGATTTGATCCAGACAATTATAAATCAGAAAATTAGAAATCATCTAAATTGAATCTGAATCCCTAAAGTAATAAGCGATTGCTTTACTACATTTTTAATTAAACTAAAAGTATTTCTAGCAAATATGTTATGAAAATATCAATCATAAGATCAGAATATCATACAGTAAGTCAAGGACAACTTGTATTTATAAAAAATAATTCAATTTATTAGAATAGGTTAAATTATAGAAAAATAACCATAAATTAAACTATGCTGAATATAATAAGAATTCTAAAATCTAGAAACAATCTAGAATTCTCACTGATTAATAATAAAATCATTATTGTTTTAAATAGAAAAAAATGCTATAATATTTCTAAGCCCAAAAAATGCAACATATTTTTCATTCAAACATATTAAATAGCATCTGATTATACAATAAGAAAATTATTTCAATAATCAGCATTAGTTGTTATAATTTAAAAATGCATTTTTAAACATAAGGCTACCTCAAATTATCAAAAAGGATGAACTATATGGCATATAAGTCAAAAATGCAATTAAAAATGAATATTATTTTTAATGAAATACTTCTTACTTTAAATATTGAATAAAAATAAACAATAAGCCAAATAATTATTTATTGAATATTATTTTATTAATAGAATGTTGTATGTACAGTATTTATTGTATTTACATCATTAAAAAATTTAAAATATTCTCTTTTATTTAACATATTAAAAAATCTTTAAAAATTATAATGTTTTTTAATATGTAATTACATCTTTATTGCAAAATTATGGACTTTTTCAGGAATTAAACAATTGGTGTTGCTTCTTCAAACTATATAGTCCAAATAAATGAATACAAATATCTGAAAAATACATATGTACACAAAGTCATACATTTTAATTAAATTCATTCATATAAATAACAGAGAAAATGATCTTTAAAATTACAACATATTATTCAGACTAAATGAAATTCCAAACAAATAAGACAAAAATTATCGATATGAATTATAATAATTTAATACAAAAATTTAAAAAAGTAATGATATATATTATGGGATCTATTACCTAGTATCCCAGTATCCAGAATGCTCTAAATAGCAGAACCATGGAATGTTTGACTTGTAATCCAAAGCTGAATCATGAGAAATTTTTGATGGGTTATATAATATGATTTGTCAATTCACAAAATATTCAGAAATAAAAAAGTTAAACCCTTGAAAATTTATGCTTACAAATAATTATACATATCTCTAATTTCATGTTCAAGCCTTTAGGCCGGTATAACACTATACGATTAACAACCAATTTTGTCGCATGCGATATCGGTTTGAAAATCTCTTATCACACAAAACGAGTTTTCAGAACCGATGTCGGAAGGATATTGTGAACAGAATAAACAAACATGGCTGCCACTTGTCTTGTTAAAGCTGTAATTTTGATGTTGGCTGCAGAAAAACTAGAAGCACAAGCAAAGAGAAAGAAATATGCTAAAAAATGGATAAAGAACAAAAGTGCTCAGGGCTGTTACTATAATTTAATGAGATAGTTAGCTATGGAAGATAGCAATGATTATCAGCAATTCATAAGGATGGACATGGAAACTTTTAATGAATTAGCTTCAATGATTCACCCATTATTAAAGAAACAAGACATATATGAGAGAAGCTACTTCTCCCGAAGAAAAATTATCTCTCACTCTGCGATATTTAGCCACTGGTAAGTTTAAAATACTCTTATTTTCACCAATTTACAATATAAGTTATAACGTAGCTCATCTGCATTATTTTTACGTATCTAAATAAATTTTTATTAGTATGAATTTTTGAATATACTTATTTTTTATACATGAAACACAACGTTCTCTTGGATTCCAATTTAGAATTGGACAGAACACTATATCAAATATTTTAATTATTACTGTAAAGCTATACATAATGTTTTAAGATCATACTATATGAGAGTTCCAAATGAGAAGAGTGGAAATTAATTTCAAATAATTTTAAGAAAAAGTGGAATTTTCCTAATTGTATAGGAGCTCTGGATGGAAAACATATTATTATTGAAACTCCTTCTCATTCTGGCTCCCATTACAGAAATTACAAAGGAACTTTCAGCATAGTTTTAATGGCTCTAGTTGATATTGAATTAAAATTCATAAATATTGATATTGGAACAAATGGTCGAATTAGTGAAGGTGGTGTTTGGAATAAATGCAAATTAAAGACAGCAAATGAAAATAACCTGCTTAATATCCCATCATCTCAATATTTGTCCAATAGCAACATCTTATGTCCCTATGTTATTGTTGCTGATGAAGCATTTGGATTAAAGGAATATTTGATGAGACCATATTCTTCGAGAAATTTAGTTAATGCTAAAAGGATATTCAATTACAGGTACTAGATTGATTTATTTAGTATGTATATCTTATAATAAAAGTTTCCATTGATCATAATTATTAATATTCAGATATTCAAGTAAAATATCACATAAAATTAAAATTCTGTTCTTTAAAAGACAAAAAAGAAATATTCAAATTAAATATATGATATAAAAACTTATATTTTATAAATATAATAAATTTTCATTTTTATATTATGTTTAATATATATATTATTTAGTAAATATTTGAAAATTGTTTAAGTTTCATTTTACTTTTTACATTATATAAACATTTATGATTGTATCTTAAAGAAATTCTATTTTTCAGATTATCAAGAGCAAGAGGTAGGGTTGAAAATGCTTTTGGCATTTTATCAGCTCAGTGGAGAGTGTTCAAACAGCCATTAAGAACAACACCTGAAAGAGCAGTACATATAGTTCTTGCTGCATATGCATTACATAATTTTCTTTGAAGTAAATTTATTATGAAATCATTGTATTCTCCTGAAAATTTAATAGACTATGAAGACATCTGTTCTGGAACTGTGATACCTGGCCAATGGAGAAATGAATCTAATGCAATGATCAATTTAACACCATCACAAGGACATAACAATAGTAGAGAGGCTAAGAATATTAGAAATAATTTTTATAGCTATTTTAATACTGTTGGTCAAGTACCATGGCAATGGAAACAGTGTGTTTCTGTTAACAGAGAATGGACATTTTAATTTTTTGAATACCACAATTTAAATACTTCATTTTACAACATTTTCTAGAAATAATGTTTACTTTGTGTAGACTAGTTTTATATACTACTAAAATTTTTTATATAAAATAAAGATTAGTGGAAGATTTTTGTATGTAATTCTCATTCATAAATTTATTTTGTTTTGATCCAATGGCTTGTAAAATGTTCTATAGATTTTACTTCTTTATATTGAATGTAGTACTTCTGTTAAGTAATCATTAAAATTATGAAAAATTAGTTCAAATTGTTTCAGTTGTGAAATATAAATGTTAAATATTCAGTTAAAAATGCAATTTTAAATATTATATGGTAAATGTATTCTCAATTTTTTGCATTATAACTTTATTATATATTCTTACAAATAAAAATAAAACAACAGACAAATGAAAAAAACAAATATTATGCATTTTTAAAGCATGAATACATTATATTAAATTAAAAATAAAACATTAAGGACATTTCAAATTTTCCATTTACATATTATTTAATAAGTTCTGTAAGAAGTATATCATTGTCATGTTTAATTTTCATTATTAATTGCTGAAAGCTTAGTTTTAGCAAATTTCTTTTTAATGGTCATAAACTTTCCAATTCTGCTGTAACATATTTGCCAAAAGTTTCTTCTGTATCATCACATTGTGATTGTTCTTTATCAATGATATTTTTTGCACTTTGATATAGTGCATCTTTATAATCCAAAGCCTTTCTTTTTTTACTTTTTCCACTGTTGTTGTTATACTACATACTGGTCTGTCATCTTCAATGTCTTCTATTGGCTCACATTCAAAGTCATGATTATTTCCTAAATCTGTTTGATTAAAATGTTGACCAGATGGAATATCATTGCTAACTTCAAACTGCAAAAATATTCATGAATTAATGAATAAGAAAATAACTAAATGATTTATAAAATATAAGTAACTGACTCACTTCCATTTCAATTTTGTCATCTAAATTGGATAAACTATCATCACAAACAAGACTGTCCCTCAAAAACTTCATTTGTTGAAAATATTCCCATCTTGATACATATAAACTATCTGTTCCAGCACCAGACTTCATCTTTTCCCTAATTTTTTTTTCTTCTTTAACAAATTGTGTCCTTAAGTTAGCGCATTTTCCTTTCAACATTTTTACTATACAATATATAAAATAATTAATGATGCAAACTTTTATTAAAAATATTTTTCTTTAGCTTTTGAGAAGAAAGTAAAACTTATTTGTAAAATTTTCCCCAAGCTTCTCTGCTATTTTTTGTAATGTTGCTTCTCTGTAGCTTCTTTTGAAATAATTTATATCTTTGTGATCCCACAAATGCTTTTCTTTACAATACATTTCTATGAAACTGGAAACTGTAGCAGGTGACATTTCTTACAGATTATTTTACAATTTTATCTCTCTGATTGGAATTTAGAATCTGTCAAGATGCCTAACACCACGTGCTTTCGTTTTCGAAAAGCCACGTCAATTTCGTTTTGTGTAAGTCCCGTGATATTCGAGCTTAATGTTGATTGGTTATCGTATGCGATGAATCGTTTAAAATTCGGATAATGACAGAAATAAAAATCGTGTCACTTCATTGTGGTGCAGCAGTCGTAAGTAATATCACATTACACGATTTTCACCCGATTCTTGTCGCATGCGATTTGCATATGTTGAAATCGTGTAGAAATCGCATAGTATGATACTGGCCTTAGATTATGTCAAGACAAGCCAATTCTTAATCAAGAAGCTGAAAAAATTCTGTTACCCTTTCCCATAATGTATCTTTTGCAAAGTAGGATTTTTTAGTCAAGGCAATCAGAACTAAGATAATAAATAAACATGACTCTTTAATAAACATGACCATTAATGTAAAACCACAATTTTACTAACTATTAAAAAATTGAGAACCATCAAATGTTGCTCAAGTTTTTAATAGTTAATTAAATTTATTCCTATTAATATTAACCATTAAGAGTGCAAGCAATATGCAATAAGCATATTTCTTAAAATACATAAGTACCCAGTGTGATCATAAATTCTCACATACAAGTTTTGCCACAACCTTTTTTATTAAGAATAAATTTTTTTAATTCTTTAGGATATTAAAGATATATATATATACTGTATAAATAAATTAAAAATATTAAATTGATCACTCTAAGATGCCTCTCTTGGTTTAATACGGTTGCATAGTCTCTCCGACCATTCATCTATTGCTTCATGCAAACTCTCCAAAGGAAATTTCTCCCATTCCTGGAGAAGGGCTTTTTTCAGATTATTGACATTGCTATGGGATATTGCACACATTTTTAACTCTAACTTCAACCATATGCTGTAATTTAGTGGATTTAGATCTAGCGATGCAGAAGGTCATTGTTCACTGGAGATGAAGTTGGAATGTGCTAGGTTAGCCACCTCTGGATAATTTTGGCCTTGTGTGTTGGAGCAGAGTCTTGTTGGAAGAACCAATTGATATAGTTGAAAAGACTAGTATTCAGTTGCTTTATAATCTGTTTTAGAATTTCTTCCATGTAGTTCTTTGTATTCACTTTCATTTCTTGCAATACACAAAGTCCCAAATGTAACTTCATCTTTCCATGCCAACTGATTCCATATCACACTACCATTAAAGCTGAATTCTAGATCCTGGTACTTTTTTCCAAACCTCTCGGGATCTCTTCTCTTGACTTAGCATAAATGCAGTTGCTTTGCTTTAACTTTTGCTCAACAGTGAAGTGAAGATTTTCTCATCAATGAAAAGAATGTTTTTGTAGTTGTCACTAGTGTACCACTTCAGTAATGCCTGACTTATCTTGACTCAATTCTTTTTTTTTACTGAACACTTAAAAAAGCATGTCCTTCACTTTAAAACTTCAAGTTTAAGGTCTTGTTTTAGGGCCTTCCAGACTGTTGACCTTGACACCTTCATTTTCAGATCCAATTATTTTTTATTGCAGCAAGGATTTCATTGAATTTGTGCATGTAAAGCTTTAATGGCCTTTGTTTTTTGTTTTCAGTCTACTAGATCTTTTGCTGTCGCTAACATTTCCTCTCTCTATATATCTATTCACAACATTCAATACTGTTCTCCTTTCAATTCCCATATTTTTTTAGCAATTTAAACATTTTGCATGGTTTCTTTCCTATTAAATGTAGCTGCAAAATTGTATTCCAACAAGACTGTTTTCACAAAATTTTTATTCAAGATTCTGGAAAAATTTTTTGTTTACAAGAAGGTAATATAAAATGAATCGATATGCACATGCAGCCTGTATATTTTCCATTCTCATGATATTCAGAATTATTTGAATTTTATACAGGAATTTATGATCACACTAGGTATATTTATATTAGGCTATATCAGGTTTTTTCATATTTTTATTTAATTTTTGAATTTTTATTTAAATAAAAAGTAAATGAAAGGCATTTAAATAAAAGACAGGTAGTATGAAAATTATTTATTTTTGGTAACTACTAAAACTTTTTATTGTTTAATATATCCTTAAAATTTCTATAACATTATATCCTATCAGAACTGATAAATCTGGAGCAACTTCCCACATCCCACTTGATATAATTTGATCATTCAATATCAGTTTGGTTAAATTTCTTTGTTAAATAAATACACAAGCACTAAGACAGGAGAAGATTAAAATTTACTGTATAACATTTATATATATTTAGTAAATTTATTTGTATATACAGTTACAAAAGAAAAAACTGAAACTGTATTTTTTAAATAACTAAAATTATTTTCTGACATCAAGCGTTAGATTTTAGTGATGAAAAATTTAGAGTCTTAAATCTGTAAAATTTCAATTGAGATTAACTAATTCGAAATATCTTCATTTTGAAGATAAAAAAAAATCCATTCAATGATTTTTAAACGTTTTATTAGATTTTAAAAGATGGTAGTCAAATTTAATCAGTTATTGAACAGATTAATCAGTTATAGAACAGATTAATATTAAATACAAAATATTGCAAAATTTATGATATTTTAAATATAAATATTTTAGTCAAGAGTGCTTACAAAATTTTAATATATTGCACCAATCAGAGAAATATAATTTAAAAATTTGTTAAAAGCATATTCAAAAATATGCTCTAACAAATTCTTTTCATTGAAATTATGCTTTTTCTAATAAGTAGGAACTTCCACTTAGAAAACAAGAATTATATTTGAAAATAAGCACTAGTTTAAAGTGGAAAATTAAATAATTTATTGAAGTACTTTCGACTTTAACAAGTCATCTTCAGCATACAAATTTAAGTATAGAACATTCTGGAACATAAACTTTTTATAGGACATTATATAAATTTAAAAATTTTAAAAATTTAAAAACATAGATAAAAACGTAGGTAAAACGTTGTTTTGCCACCTCTGATGAATCATATTAAATTATACAAGAGATACATTGATGATATGCTAATATCTGGTAAATAGTTGCCTTTTTCTGTAATAATAAGTATATCATCAATGTATCTCTTGTATAATTTAATATGATTCATCAGAGGTGGCAAAACAACGTTTTACCTACGTTTTTATCTATGTTTTTAAATTTAAAAAATTTTTAAATTTATATAATGTCCTATAAAAAGTTTATGTTCCAGAATGTTCTATACTTAAATTTGTATGCTGAAGATGACTTGTTAAAGTCGAAAGTGCTTCAATAAATTATTTAATTTTCCACTTTAAACTAGTGCTTGTTTTCAAATATAATTCTCATATGCTTTTTCAATGAAAAAGAAAATTTTTAAACATTAAAATTAAAATTTCATACCTTTTTAATAACTGAATATAATTTGATCTCTGACGTGATCTTAATAATCTCATATTCCATTGCATATATTTATTATGCAGATTTTCTGAAAGCTGTTCAATAGTTGATAATGAATGCTTAGTGATTTTTCTTAATAAATTAACGATTTCATTATTTGATTTCAGTTGATTTATTATTTTTGGAAAAGTTTCTTCAACATCATTCAATATTTGATTTAAATCCATGTATTCTGAAGATCTAAATTAAGAAACTAATTTAATAATTTTAAATTTAAATACTATATTAAAATAAATTGTAATATAAAAGAAAAACAAACTTAAAATGAATAAAAAAAATATTTAACAGAATATTTTTAAAGACATATCCATTTTCAGTAAAAAAAATAAAAAGTATTATAATAGTAAATTCAAAAACTAGCACAAGACAGACAAATAGATTCTCTGTCTCTGAAAAATAGGAGTTTTTGAATTTACTGTTTTATAGTAATACAGAAGCACAGATACAAAGATATAGTATTATAATAATTTGAATACTTAAAATTACATGAATATAGTAAGCAAAATAATAATAATAATGGAAATTACAAGTATCTTTAATTTTAAATATTTTTATTTTATGAATTTTCACTTTAACAAACTGTGTTAATTTGTAGCTATTTGTAGATTTACAAAAATAATTTTTACTTTTATGAAGAAACCATATTATTTTCCCTTGAATTTAATCTGTATTTGTTTGAAGCTGTGATTATATCTTGCACTAAATAATTTATAATCTCTAATACATACATTTTTTTCTGTTTATCAGATCTTCAAACTGTTTTATAATAAAAATTCATTACTTAAGTGTCTTATTTCCTATTTAATGATATAAAAAAACTGATTGATTTTATGAATAATTTTGCTTACTCTCATCATTGTTAAAAATATTTTCATATCATATTTATTGCTGTATATTACTGACTCTTTTAAGGTTAAATATATAGATTAAATTAAAAGTTCTAATTATAGATTTAGATTAAAAATTATATAGGTATCCTTTGTTTTATGAAATTATGCATTCATTCATAACTGTTTACAAGATAAAAATTTGTAAAACAAAAATCCATTTCCTATTAATTTCAACATATAAATTTCTTAATAGCCCTTGAATCTTATAAATTCATTGATATTTTATTTATATATATTAAAACATTCCAAAAATATTAAAATAAGAATAATAAAGTGAAGATGTAATACAGCAATTAACAATAAAGTGAAGTGTAAAATAGTAATTAATGTTAGTTATTATCTATTTAATTTGATTCTTGCTAATTGGTTTTGAATTTTGTGTGTGACAAGCACACAAAATTCAAAACCAAGTGACAAGCAATTTCAAACTTAAATGTGGCAATAAATATATAAATCATTTCAGTTTTATTTTTTATTTAAAAAAATTTTCATCAAATATTTATCATAATAAATTTATTTGCAATTCTTAAAAAGTTTTCATTCTGAGAAGTTAATCATAAAAATAAATTTTTTAGAAATTAAAATTAAAAGCAAATTGTAGAAATTTCATTATTATTTGTGTAAACATTAATTATGGCTTTTAGTATAATAATTATTTTATTAAAAACTAATACAAAATATTTTATTTATTTAAAGGATTAAATTGGTTATGCTTAACATTTTTGACAGAATGTCACTTACAAAAATAAATCTGTACATAGGCAGAATTTTTTAGTTTTTACATCAGACATTTATTTCATCAAGTATAATGTACAGGAACAGGAACAGGAAAACAAAGAGATGGAAGACTGTACTCATAGGTTTAACCTTAGAAATGGAAAAGAAGTAAGAAGTAGAAAGGAAAGTATGAGAAAAGTTAAAAGTACAGTGTAACCTATCTAATAAGACCAGCAATGGGAAGTCAATGATCAGTCTCAATAAGCAGGTGTCGTTGATGATAGATTTCTTCTAAATTTATTTAAATAGCATAAAGTAAGTTACATAATAAAAAAAAAACATTTTATTTTTAAAGAAATCTCAGTGAAGAAATAGCATAAATATCATGAATAATTTTAAATACATAAAATAATGACATAATGTACAAAATACTGTATATTTTAATTAAAGAAATCACTAACTAATGTTTGTTGTAAAGCGTTTCTTTTTTGTTTTACAATATTTTGTTCAAGGGTAGTTTGAACCGAAAGTAACTGTTTGAAGCATTCTTGCAAAGACTCCTTAACTACAAATGCTTTTAGCAATTTCACCATCTATAGTGCTTCATTTAGTGTCATTTTTGGTTCTTCCTGTGTAAATTCTTCATCTGATTCTGAGATTGCTTCTTCAGTTACAGTTGTTGGCTGTTTCAATGCTTGGAAAAAATCTTCTTCCCAGTTGTTAGAAGATTCACCATATGTCAAAATTTCAGAATCACAATTGATAAATGCTTCTTGACTTATATCCAAAAGAAATTCGTTGCTCAATTTTTCATTTGCTTCCTCGATTTCATTTATTTCTTCCAGATCCCTAAAACTTGCATGTTTAAAGCAGTTTTGAATTGTAGAATTGCTGACCTGATCCCATGCTTCTGCAGTCCAATAACAAGCTTCCAAAACATTAATTTTCTTAGTGCTATTTCAATATAATCATCAACTAGCAGATGATTTGCAAATAATGTGCGATATTTGCACTTAAAGCTTCGTATTATCCCCTGATTGAGTGGTTGGAGCTTGGATGTTGTATTCGGTGGGAAATATTTAATTTCTATATTAGTTAGATGTGAAATGTATGGATGGCAGACGGCATTGTCAATAAAAAGAAAAATTTTCCGATTTTTCTTTTGCATTTTGGCATCTAATTCTCTTATCCAGCTTTCAAAAATTGACAATGTCATCCAGGCAACAGTATTTATTTCCAAACTACCAGCAGATTTTCTTTTTTATGTTTTTGAATGCTCGAGGATTCTTTGATTTTCCGATAACGATTGGTTTCAGTTTCTCTCCAATTGCATTCACACATAAAGCAATAGTCAGTCTTTCCTTTTCAGTTTTCTTTCCTTTTGCGTCATCAGATTTGTACATTAAAGATTTTCTTGGTGTTGCTTGAAAGAAAAGGCCAGTTTCATCAAAATTAAAAATGTCTTCTAATTTATAGTCTTTGCACAAATAATTTAATCGTTCCTTCCAGTTTTCAACAGTTTCTTCACTCACTTCTCCGCTTTCACCAGAAACTGATTTAAACACAATATATGCCTTTTACAAAAATACTCTAGCCAACCATTAGATGCCGCAAATTTGTGATCCATAACTTCTGTTATACTACGTGCTTTTGCTTGCAAAATAGGACCAGAAATTGACAATCTTTTACTTCTTGCTAAATCAAACCAAATTTTTAATTTTTTATTCACTTCACTTTCTTCAGTTGTTAATCGTTGAATTTCTTTAGATTTTCCTTCTTTCAAATGCTTTTTTCCAGTCGTCTTTATGCACTAACATATGTTGAATCTGAGTTTTGCTCATTTTGAAAATATTGGCAATAGCTCTCTGTGATTTATTTTCTACTTCGCTTAGTCTGATAACTTCTATTCTGTCTTTCAATGTCAATTCTTTTCGTTTTGAAATGTCCTCAGATTTCCTTTTTCTACTTGTCATTTTTTTTAAATTGAAATTAATTTTGCACTCTAAATTATGATCTGTCCAGCTAAAAAAGTACAGGTACCGTATTTGATTTCTGATTGGGTAAAAAATGACAAGATAGGAAAGTCCATCTACATGTGCAAAACCATGTAAAGGGGTTATTGCCAGTTTTACAAATGTGGGAGGGATTTATAATTTAAATTATGCAATATTTTTAGTTATTTTAAAAACCCTGGTCTCATTAATAAAGTGCTACGGAAAGCTGATGGTTTCTTTAAAATAGTGGTCTTGGTCCCATTATACAGGTCATCTCAGGTTATAGGATTTTATGTACAGAATTTTAAAGGGCGGTTCTGAGTTCTGGTCTTAAGCACAGGTGGTCTCAGAACATAGGTGGTCTTTGGGACAGGTTACACTGTATTCTATCAGAAGAAGTGTGATAAATCACTAGAGAAAAGGAAGAAACAATAAACACCATTTTTTACATAAAATCAGATTACAATTTACAATTCAGATGATACAATTATAACAGTGTGTATAACATTTGAAGATTAGTAATAACAATTGAATAAATATAATAAGGTTGAAAACAATATCAAGTATTACAATAATAATAATAATAATAATGAGTATATAATATAACAATAGAAGTAACAAATGAATAAATAACAATAAGATATAATTAGTAACAACAATTTTTTTTCTTTTACAAAATGAGAATATAATAAAAAAGGAAAAATAACTAGAATTGGAATTAAATAATTTTTAAATGGCATCAAAAGAAATTAGAAGTCTTATGTTCACTTATTGGTGCCAAAAGTTAGGTTATCCTCCACCTTCATGTATTTATTCCATTTGTTGTTTCAGAATAGCTCCCTCCTTTTTTAGAGGCTATGTTCCAATATCCAAAGTAATGCTTATTTTTGTAAAATATGAAAATAGTTTATTGACTTTGTTACTGAAATTTTAATAAGTTCTTCTTGTTTAAGCTATGTTGAAGTTTAGTATTAAGACACCAGTTTTGTTTAGATATTTATTTAAAGCTTTTAATAATTCATCGTTATTTATAAATTGATGTAAATTACAAGGCCAATTATGTCCTTTGAGGATTACTGTTTTTTCTAAATCTTCTCTTAACATATAATAGTATAATGTACAACCATTTTTTAATATTAATCTTTAAAAAACAATTTGTTGAAAAAGCTTTTGAAAGATATAATAATTACTAATGACAAATATATGAGGCACTTATTATGCAAATGCAAATTCCCCTAATTGGAGATATGAGTTGTTAAAGTGTTTTAACATAAAAAATTCCATCCACATGGATGTCCCTTGATACTGCTACAGTGCACACTACATACCTGTGAAAGTCCTGTAATGCATTTGTTGAACACAGATGCAGTTCACAGTGGCTGCAATAATGGTTCCAATGCACTTTTAGCTCTTTCAATCCTTTCCTTCACTTGTATTACAAGCCATTGCACCAAAAGTTCTTTTTCCCCTGAAATGACATAAACCAATAGAATACAATAATATTCAAATTATTTTCAATGTTTTTATTTTTATTCATAAAATAACAACCAAGGCCAACTATAATGGTAATCATTACTTGTAAACAATGTCATCATTGTCTGTTGCTGGCTGTGTGGAGGTTGCTGTTGGCAAGTTATTGAAAAATTCATAAATGAGTGGGATGAATAGAAATAAGGATACAATGTCCTTGGTCAGTTCAGTGATGGCATGGCCTGTAGAGTACAATGGCTACTCCTTCTGCTCACACTTCTGATGGTACTACTACTACTACATTTTTTTCATAGTTAAATCAACATTGCGATATAATCTGTGTGGATTTTCATATCAGGAATAGTAACTTGTGTATTTCAGAAAACTACTAATGTTCTTTTTTAATTGCGACATTATGTTAATATCAATGGCAAATTGTAAACATTTCCCAATCTTGTTATTGTTCCCAATTCTCTAGCAGATAGCTGACCCTACCAGGGATGTAGGTGGTCCATGGTGGGCACTAGAATGCTTCGCCATTTAGCAACCATAGTGTTTTCTTTATAAAAGTTGCCACTTTCCACTCAGGTAGAATATTAAGTGGTGAGGTAAAACACTCCAGTACTGCATTTACCCTAGTAGTTTTCAATAATCTGATGCATCTCCCATCAGATAAGTTGAATGTCCTTAAGAAAAACTGCTTGAAGACACAGATCATGTCAGATTTGACTAGGTGCATGTTTTTGGATTGTGAATAGAATTTTGGTGATGATAATTGATAGGCTTACATTTCACCAGGCTAGTGATGTAAGCATTTTGTTTGCCCAATCACCCATTCTCCAAAATATTTCAAATAATTCCTGCCACTGGTTTGCAAAATCTAGTCCACACACTTCTGATAATATTTATAGTCCTTTTGGCTCACTGTTTTTATGAGAACATCCTTTACTGTTCTACTGGAATAATGTTGCCTTGAATTACTGAATCTCTTTCTTTAATAGGTTTTTTGTTAAACTGGATTTCTATTGTGTTTTCTACCACAAGCAGTATCCTTGCCCTTCACTTCAATCCTATCCTGACTATTTCTTAACATATCACTATTAGAACCAGCTCTGTGCAAGTAGTGCAAGTCTTACAATAATAATATGCAATTTCTTTTATAAGCACATTGTATTTGCAAACTAAAATATCCTTACAATTGATGTCAGACTTACCTATAAAAGAGTAAACAAAAACTAACCTGTCTGCAGTGAAATAAAACATTTATTTGATAAAATTCCGCAAACGCTTTTGGTCTACAACCATCATCAGGTGGAGTTCTAATAAACATCGGAATCGAAGGAATAGCAACCAGCATTCCTTCGATTCCGTTGTTTATTAGAACTCTGCCTGATGATGGTTGTAAACCAAAAGCGTTTGCGGAATTTTATCAAATAAATGTTTTATTTTACTGCAGACAGTGCTAGTTTTTGTTTACTCTTAAGTATTTAAATTAAGCAGTTGTTTTTAGATAGTTACAAAAGTTTACCTATAAAAATTTTCAATTTTAAATGGATGTTATGAATCCTCAATCATGGGTTTGAATTAGAAATTGCAACTACCTGCACTTTATCTCAAGACAGGCCACTATTTGCAATTTATCATTTGGACTTGCACCACTTGCATAGGAAGCACTTGTAGATATGTGGTTATTAGCTAAATTAGAGTTCTCATCTATGGGCAGAAGTGGCAACTGTGATCTTACACCACTTGCATCCTAACAGATTGTACGATAATGATACAACTCTACCAGAAAGCTCATTTTTGGTCATTGGTGGACTTACACCACTTGAATAAAAAGCACCTTGTATGTAACAGCATTGATGTGCAACAATTAATTTTTTCTTTTTATGTTCTGTTTCAAATAGACAATAGTCAATATGATATGCAAATATATCAAATACAATCTGTGAAGAGAATATTAAAAATCATATAAATATAATTATCCATATATTCAGTTTCTTATTAGTCAACAAAAATTATAAATTACAAAAATAATCAATTACTTATACAGTATTATTAAACTGGCAATAGGATATCCTAATGACAGAATTTTTATATTGTAAAAAATTTCAAAATATAATAAGCAAGAAAAATTTATCAAACAATGCAAATAGATCTTGTTTTACATAATTTTTTCTCTCTAAAAATTTCTAACAATCTTAATCAAGATTTCACAGATTAAGTGGTTACTAGTGATGAATGAATGGCTTTTGACTTTTTTGGATTTCTTTCATTGAATAGGTACTAAATTATTTTAATAAACTTTTTTATGTATCTCATCCTCTGAGAATTTTTCTATTAAATATCCACATGTTGCTAATTCAAAATTCTTTTTTTTTTTCCAATTTTTTTCTGTTATTTAGAGATTACTGATAGAAGATTTCATGCTTGTGTAATTTCAGTTACATATATAATTGTAATATTAATTATAATACTATAATTACAAATTATAATTATTTTACAATTATAATTAAAATTGCACATACTTCAGCATATGCAATTTAAATTATAAATGTAAAATTCTGTTATACTTACATTTTTCTTTGTTTAAATTTGTAATTATTTTTGTTTTTGTTAGATTTTTAAATTTTTTTCTTTATTTAAAAAATTGAAAATATGTTTTAAATTTTTTAAATAAAGACTTCCTTTCATTTTTCAAATAAATCTCATTTTTTCAAAAGAAATTATTCTTCTCTCAAGATCTTTTTCTTTCTATATTAAACTGATACAAAAGCTCTCTGTTAATTCTAATAAACACAAAATATAGTGATTTTTCTATACAATATATTTTGTTAAATTGATGGTTATTTATTTATTTATTTTTCGATTCTGATAAAATGCTTAATATTATTTGAATATAAGTATTACATTAATACAATATTTAGAACTGGATAACTTTTAATTCACAAAAAATATTGTAACTTTCAACTTTTTGAAAAATAAAATATCATCAATAGTCTATAGTTAACGATCTGTTTGGATAACGAACAAATCAGATAACAAACACTTTCACAAAAGATTTTTATATTCAGATAACGAACACTTTACAGAACAAACTGTGGGACCCACGGACTGATGGAATGACAGATCGGCTGGATGGCTGCACGGTAAAGCTGTGGCTTACCATCTTGGAAGATCTGGGTCGCACTCCTCCAATTTTTCAGGAGGGGTCTGGGCCTGGCCTGTTGAACCTCATCCTTCAACCATCTGGTTTACGCCATCATGGATGTTGGCCTACCTGTGATGAGCTCTATAAGTGGCTACTGCCAGATAAAAATATCTCACGTGGATATGGCAGCTTAACTAACCTAACAGAATGACAGGCTTAGTGCTTGCACGTTCGTGGAGATATGGGTAAGAATGAGAGAATAGTAGTTTTTCCTGATTAAAATGAACTTGGAGACAACTTAAAAACAATCAAAAATTTATTAAAGAAGGTAAGAGAGATTTTGCAACATTTTGGTCTTAGAATGCACCTATACCAGGATGAGGTCAATAGGCTTGGGATTTCTACAACAACAATGCTATTAATCAATTCCAAAAAATCCTGAAGAAGAGAGAAAAGCAATCAACATTGGACAGATTCTTTAACGGAAAATAAACATAATAGATTAAAATGATATGTGAAATTAAAAAATGACTATGTATGTATATATTATGGTTAATACATATAAATAAATGTAGTAAGAAATTATATAATTTTTTATTTATTTTTTTTTGGGTCTCCAGAACAAATTAATTAAATTGCCATAAAAACCTATGGTAAATTGATGATCAGTTAACAAACATTGTGAGGAAGTTAACTCTGACCTGTTCTATTTTATTTTATTATGCACTTTTATTATTTATCGTTATTTTCTTATCATCTAACGTATTAAATTTTAGTTTACGAGTTGACTTACTTCCAACTTCTCCATCGTAGTTAGTAATCATGTGATATGGAATTGGGAACTGTCCTTCGGAAGAGCTGTCCCAGGTAATGATGTCATCATCTAATTTTACCACTGATCCGGTATGTGAATATAAGAATGATCCGTATCGATATTTTGTTCAATATATAAATAAATTGTAAAGAGGATGACAAGAATGAATTACTCTGTAAGCTAATAAATTTAAACTTGTTACGTGTATTTATGTAAATGAAGCAACATGGGACTGTAAGTCACTCGAGATAAAAGCCTATCCAAACGACGACACAGCAAGGTGTTGTATCAACGTAAGGTTGGCTAAGTGACACTGAAATTCTTGTAAAGGTCTACAATTGCTAGAAGTTTGTATCGGTGGTGGAGGTAGTAAAGTTAAGTAGTATTTAAAGTTTATTGTTTGTGAATAATTGATTGTTGATATTTGAATTGGATTAAACAAGTTTTGTTGTTTATTTGATTGTTGCTTTATTATCGTTTCAATAAAGCATTTATTAACACTTTTGTAAGTGTTTTCTATCTAATAAATTTATATTTTTTTATTATCTAACTTGTTTGAGAATTTATTCCAATTATTAGTGTAAGTTTCTAACATCGTTTTGTCATTTCAATCTAACACTTATTCGTTACCTTTAGTGATAAGTT
>AYEL01089971.1:0-30802 GCA_000484575.1 Olivierus martensii | reverse complement strand
TATTAATTAATAATTTATTTTCATGATTATTAAATATAAAATTATGAATATTATATTGTCAACATTATAATTTTATATATGTTACAGCCAATGCCCGAAGTCTAGCTAATTCGCAAAGTGACTGGCCACTACTATAAGGTTGTTTGGAAAGTAATTTTGTTTTTTCATTAAAATGAATGACAATTTTTCTATAGTGTATATTTATATATATATAATTATATAATTAAATATGGTCAATATGGTTATGGGCATTAATAATGGTCAATATATGATGTTTGTTAACCGATTATGTAAAATATTACCCGACAATCCTGATATTGACTCGCGGTCCAGCTGACTTTGACTTTTGACTACGGTTGGTGAATACGGCCGTAAGTCCTGTCTGGCATTGAATGTATAAATTGTTTGCAGTTTAAAGCTATTAATTTGATAAAGATTTAACAAAAAATAAAATATTTTCGTAAAAATATGCATTGTCATATTCATAAAAATATGCAAATATGCTTTGCATTGTCTTATTATATTACATATATATTACATTTCCAAATTTTTTGCTTGACTACTCAATGAAAAATAAAGTTCAAAAATCTTTGTCTTATATAAAAGAAATACAGTCATTGTCATATAATAAATTTCTGTATATTCAATTGAATGCTCAGTCAGCAAATTTGTCAATAACATTAATAACTGAATAATTATTATTTTGAAAAACAAAGATTATATTCTTTAGTGATAATATGATTGATGATAATTAATTGCTAATAGATGTCACTTATTGTCAAACCCTCAAAAATCTGCATAATTGGTCATTAAAATTCTTTTGGTAATAGCATGGGAAATCTAAAACATCAAAATTCTGGTAGTTGGCTAAAATGTGGGAGTCAAAATATTTAAAAAAATGCAATTGATAACTGTGTAAAATATTTTTGGTTTCCAAAAATATTTTAACATAGTTGTATCTATTTACATTATAAATAGTAATATGTCAAAATTGTTCTAAAATTACTATGAAAATTTATAAGAGCATTAGGCCAAAGAATAATGATGAATGATTCCTAAAAATTGTCTTTATTTTCATTAAAGGATATAGCCATTAAGATATGGCAAATTTTAAATTTATACAGTCATTTATATGCTACATTTTTAATACTTTGCATTGTCTTATTATATTACATATATATTTCATTTCCAAAGTTTTTGCTTGACTACTCAATGAAAAATAAAGTTCAAAAATCTTTGTCTTATATAAAAGAAATAATTGTCATTGTCATATAATAAATTTCTGTATATTCAATTGAATGCTCAGTCAGCAAATTTGTCAAATATGCACACCTTCCTACCAATCATTAGTTGAGTGTGTGCATGCATCTGTAAATAATATATAGTGTATATACATAATTTTTTTTTGGTTACTATCAAGTGTTTCCATAATTTATTTTGTAAATCTATACAAGGTAAAAATTTATAATTGTATATAAAAGAAAAATTTAATAGTGTGTTGTAATTTATACTCATAATTTATGTTTATAATATATATAATAGGATATTTATTAATTTTTTTGTATGTATTTTATTAGCCTTTGTGTTCATCCTGCATTTTTTTTATAACATAAGTATACATGCCAAAAAATTAATTCTAATCAGATTGTCTATTTAAATAAAAAGTATAAATTTTCATGCATAATAAATTATTGCCTATTACACTTGAAATTATCTTGCATTATTTATACAAGAGTGTGCCATGCTCTAAATAAAATAAAATTGAAGTATAGGGGTGCATATGTGTTTGATTGCAGATATGTTACAGTATCAATTAGAAAACTGCCAAATCTTTTAAAAATTATCAGCATTTTTGACCAAAATAATGTATATAATAACTTATTTTAAAATACCTAAAATTTTAATTGAAACATGCTGAATATAATCTTACTATCTTATTACAGTATTTTCAAGATTTAATTGTAAAAATAACTAAAATTTTTTAGTATTTTAATATCCAACAGAAATCAATATTTTTATCTTCATCTGTATGTTCTTTTAAATAAAATTTATTAATAATTTATAAAATTTAAATGTAATCTGAATTATAATTGCATTAAATGGAGATTTAATTGAAAATATTAAGGGAAATCATATTTTACTTTCAAAATATTTAAAAACATTTCCAGATATTTTAATTTAAATTACAAATCTGAATTTTTCTCTCTTAATGTTTAGGATTCCTTTGGTGCATGATAGATTTTTGGCATGATTTCTTGCCTCCTCTGAATATAATTGCAATATTTTTTGGAAAAATTGTTTATTAGATAGTTTTACCTGGGTATTTTAACATAAAGTCCAAATTTGAAATGAACATCTAATAATTTAATGAAATTACATCATTGAATACATTGATAAATTTCATATACAGGTTGTTCTTGACTTAAATGGTGATGAAATCTGTTAATTTTGTGACTGATCAATGCAATTCAATGGGTTCAAGTCTCTGATCCAACGATAGGAAATATGAAAAGCATATGTTTTTGTGTTCTTTGTTTATTAAGATAATTTATATGTCCTAGTAAGCAAATGAGAAATCCATAAATTTTAGGCAATTTTGACTTCTGACTGTACTGACTTATAACATCGGGGTTCAAAACTAAAACTTGTCATAAGTCAAGGACTATCTGTTTAATATCTAGTCGCAAAAAATTATTGTTTTATGTCATTCTGCATTACTTCACCAAGGGATGTAGTTACGTGTTTTTATTTCGATGTTTTTTTACATGTAATATTACAATCTAAATGACCTTTGAAAAAAATTTAGCAAATTTTATCTTTGATTGCTTTAAAATAGAGGTTTCTGAACTTTCCAAATTCAATAAATATAAGTTTCCATTAATTAACGCATCTCTGATAATTCCAATGGTAATGGTATATAACAATGATATAAATGATTAACGTATCTGAATAAAAAGACATGAATTACATATCATGAAACTGTTTGTGTTGTATGGGAATCAAAGTTCAAGGTCACAACACTGATTTTGGTGCATTTTTATTTTAAAAGTGTAATGTTGTGTTTTATAGTTCTACAGTGTTGTATATTTATTCATGCATATATATATATATATTAGTTATTGATAATTTATAGAAAATTATTTTGTAAATAAACTTCTGCCAAAATTACATTAAATCATATTACATAGTGTTTGAGATGCAATAAAGTTTCAGTGCTGAATCTAGGGTTAGGCCAAAATTATGAGGTGGCATGAAAATGCAGTTGCAATTTCACATACAAGATATTGTCAAGATTAATTATATTTATCTTGACAATATTTCATTCTGTAGAGTCTGTCTACAAACACATAATTGTGTATTTTTCTAATGGATAATACTTATCCAGGGGGAAAGAAACCAATGCGAATTAAATTGATTAATTGATAAACAATTATTGATGATTTTGCCTTGTTGAAAGCAAGAAAAATTAAACTATAGTTCATATTTATTATATTAAATAGAATTCATTTTTATAATATCTATTATAAATGTATTTTTTGTAGTATTTTGTTAACTATTTCTTGCTTTGAAAAAACAAAGTTTTTCGTATGTTTCTCAGTGATTATACATCTGAGTTCCAAAGTATTACATATGTTTGTGTTAATGGATGTGAGTGAAGAGGAGAGAAGGTGCCATTTTTTAATGCTGCCTCAGGTGACAAAATATCTAGATCTGGCACTGATAGGTTGTCCTCAATTTACAATAGAATTGTTTTGATAACCCCATCATAAGGAAAATAACCCATAATGATAATTTTAGTAGTAGTAGTAATAGTAGTAGACAATGTAATCCTGAATTCTTTGATGGTAAAATTGTCCAGATTTGATCCTAAGTCCTCATGGTTATAAAGTCATTCAGAATTGAATCTGGATCTCCAAAGTGGTAAGCAATTGCTTTACTATATTTTTAATAAAACAAATTCTAGGCACTATGCTATGAAAATAGCCAAATTTGGAATATCATAAGTTCAATGATCATAAAGAATTACTTGTATTACCTATATATCAAAACGGGGAGTAGCTAAAAAGATGACTTTTTTCTGTTTATCATTCTTCTGTTGGAAATTTAAAAGCATACCAATTTTGTTTTAATTTAATTTCAGAGATTTAAGAATAAGAGATTATTTTTAATAAAATTCTGACAATGACATATTCATATAAAATATTCCTGCAGTGATGTCATTATAAATTTAGAAATTTTATAATCTACAGTTCTATTTTTGGAAATTTTACCTCAATTTCATGTTTATTAAATGTTCAATTTTGTTTATTGATGTCAGAATTTTATTAAAATAACCTCTTATTCTTAAACTTCCTGTGGCAAAACTCACAGGATGTTTCAGTTGTGGATTTCAATTAAAACCACAATGTTGAGTTATATGTAAAACTGAATTCTCTACAAGATTTTAAAAATTTTTAGAAAATTTGGCACAATAAAATTGATAAGCATTTGTGAGAAAAATATGCGATAAGTTAAAATATTAAACGTTTATTTAATGTTAAAATACATTAAATTATTCTAAACAAGTATTCTTGTTATGTTAGTCATTTGGCTTCATAAATCTTTGTTTAATTTTACAAATAATATAGTCCTAAAAATTCTTTTTTTCCTTTCAAAATCATCTATATATGATATCAGATCATGTAAAAAGTCCTTTGATATTATTATTATTATTATTATTATTATTTATGCTACACTCTATCCTGTTGTGTTTGTTGTTGTTATTTATGCTCTATACCAAGTGACAAGGCATTTCAAATGCTCATCATATCTGTGCTCTCATATCTGTACTAAAGCTCTTGTTTTATATTGCTTTCTTGCCAGAAGTTACTAAATGACCAAACTTTTCCAACATTCTTCATGGCCACGTATATCCTTAATGAATCAGGTGTTAGGTAAAGAATAGCGTTCAAAAAGCCTGATCCAGACCTCCTTGAAAAAATCTGGAGATATAAGACCATGAACTAATTACAAATTCTCCAGAATGAAATGTGCCATACTTTCATGCAGTTGACTCAATTTTTATTATAAATTGGTGGAAACAGTTTAAATTTTGTGCAGAAGACCTAGGACCAAAACTGGATTATAGATTTTACTAGATTGGATTAAATATATAGTGTTTGGTAATAAAATAATCTATATGAAACATGATCAATTTGTTGACAGGAACTTTGCAATGGTCAACTCTGTAACAAAAATTATAATAAAATTTTTAAATATTTCATGAATAATCAATATTTTCTTGTGATTAAGAATGCTATTAATATATAAATGCCCATGTGTTATAAGCATAGGTGTTGCTCAATAGGCAATGGGTAATTATCCCTTGGAAATTTAAACATGGTCAAATGGAACTTTTTGCCTCTGTTATTTTATATTTAATAATGCCTAAATTATCATAAATGCAAAAATCATTAATATGAAATAACTGTTTTCTATGTAATTTTTAGTAAAAAAAGTATATAAATATTTTGATATTGAAACCTCTTGCATTGTGGCAAAAATTAAAAGTCTGCTCTATTGGTTATAACTTTTATAGTTTTTTGTATCAGATGAAACCAATATTACAGTTTTGCAAAAGTAGCCATAGTCAATTACAGTTATGTTTTGGTAATATATTGCTTGCTTTATTTTATGGATTTTTATAGATAAGGAAAATTCAAAAAAAAACTTATGATATAGATCAGTGGTCTCAAACTCAAATTGCATGCAGGCTGAATATGCAGTTCTAAAGGAAATAAAGGGTCAAATATTTTTAAATAAAATTACAATGAAAAGAAAATATTTATTTATAATTACTTTCATTTTTTCTTACAAAGATATATCAAAATAACATTATATAATTATGAGATTATAAAAGATTTTTTATTTTTGACTACTACTTGACACCTGATGATGAAGTGAATCTGCTAAAATTTGTAGCCTTGGATATAAATTACTAGAAACTATCTTCATTAAACATTGTATTACTGATTACACAGCACAGGTTAAATGCAGTATACTTTAAAATTTTACATTATTATTTTATTGATGTTAAATTGTAATAATTTTCTGACTAACACATATTTAAAGAAATAGCTAATACATCTTCATGGGCCTTACAAAATTGTTTTGCAGACCACCAGTTTAAGACCACTGATATAGATGATAGAAATAATTTCTGGCATTGAACATCCATCAAAATGAACACACTGTGAAGAAGCTTACTGCAGAATTTTAAAGTCAATATTGAATGCTTCATTATTATTCTGTCTTGATCTGTTTAACTTTAACATAATATAAATGAATAAACATCTTTTCTAATAAATTAACTCATACAATAGTGCATTTTTATAATTTGTTGTTTGATTTTTTTTATATTAATAATTTAGTTTAATTAAACTTTTTTTTTTTTTAAGGTAATGCTTTAAAATGTGGCATGAAGCAAGAAAACAAGAGAAGAAGATTAGAGGAATGATGGTTGATTATAAGAGGAGGGCTGAAAGAAGAAGAGAATATTATGAAAAAATTGTACGATCTTATGTTTGTCATATAATTTTAACGAAATCTTTCTAAAGGGGAAACTTATAAAAAATAAATAAATATATATATAAGAATCTATTAACTTTTTAATACTTTTGATTTGTTTTTAAATGGGAATGTTCTTTAGAAAACTACAAAAATATTAACTTTTATTCACTTTGTTATTTATCATTTATGAAAAATTTGATATTCTCAGATTGATGTTATTCTTGATTTGATAAAAATTTTTGACAAATTCAATGTGATTTTTTTATGTAGTTAAAGTATTCTGTTATTATATAAAAGTTATTGGTTGAATTTTAAAACCGTTATGGTAAAGCTTCATTAATTTGAAGAATTTGGGATGAATAAATGATTGGATTTCAAAATTATGAAATTTTGAATTATACAATTTTTTACAAAGGACTTATCTATTAAATGAGTATTATATATTATATATATTTAATAACTTGTTATTTTCACACACTAATACAAAAACTTATGTATTATAATGTGAGATTAACAGTATTTTTTACAAAGGACTTATCTATTAAATGAATATTATATATTATATATATTTAATAACTTGTTATTTTCACACATTAATACAAAAACTTATGTATTATAATGTGAGATTAACAATTATTGCATATATGTAGAAAGACTTATTGCCATCTTAGACTCATTGAAAATGAATCAAAAATTTTCATGAAATACTTGATATAAAAGTTGCTTGCTTTCAGAAGATTTTGAGAAGAAAAAAATGTATCTTCAGCATTCAACATTTGATTTCCTTAAGCTATAGTCAGACTTGTTCATTTTAATTTCTATTAATGGACAGAAGCAATTATCTGAATGCCTTAAGTATAGTTTGAGAGAGTTTCTTTTCTTTCCTAAATTGTTATTTATCAGATTTCATATTTTAAAACTTTCATAATGTCTTTTGTAAATACAAAATAAGTATATATATTTTTTCTTAGTCAAAACTTTCTCTGGAATCAATCAGTTCTATACAAATTACAATCTTGTATCATATAAAACATACAAAAATCAAGCCAAATACATGGAAAATAAGTCATCTTATTCAGAAAGCACTTTCAATTTAACAGAAGTGTCAGCTTCAGTTTACAAATAATAATTCTGAATTAGAATACAGCATTTGTTGTTCTTTTAATACTTTGAATTTGAATTAATATAAGCAATATTTCATAATATAAAAATAATAAAAATATAATACATTTTATTTACAAAAATTAAACTATATGACAACTTATTTACAAAATTAATTTAAAAATAATTATTTTATATAAATCTTACTATCTCGATGATAATTATTTAGGTATAAGCTTAATGTTGCAACTGTATATTCATGATATATTACTTCAGTGTATAGAAATTATTTTTATATTATCGAGCATTGCTTATATTATTTCAAATTTAATATATTAGAACAAAAACCATATGTTGTATTCTGATTCAGAATTCTTATTTGTAAATGAAGATTTTGGTTAAGATCAAAAGCATTTTTTGAATAAAAAGACTTGTTTTCCTGGAACTTGGCTTGATTTTTGTATATATCAATTAATTCATTTGAATAATTGATATTTACAAAAATTATTGGGTTGTTTGGAAAGTAATTTCGTTTTTTCACAAAAATGAATGACAATTTTTTTATAGTATATAAGTATTTTATTTAATTATATATTGACTGTGACCATTTTGATCCAATACATGTTACCATCTTTCTGGTAGTACATGATTTCATGCTCGTAGAATTTCTGATCTTTGACATCCTCAGTTAAACTAAGTGTTTTGCCATCTAAAAAATTCTGTAAAGACCGAAAAAAGTAATAATCGGAGGATGCCAGATATGGCAAATATGATGGGTGTGGTAGTACATCCCATTCAAGCTGTAACAGCTGGCGAGTCATCAAACTTGTATGAACTTAATTAAAATAATGGTCAATATAATTAAATAAAATATATATATATATTTTATTTAATTATATATTGACCATTATTAATGCCATATAATGGTCATATGGCATTAATAATAATTGTCGGGATTGTCGACAATAAAAATATATATATATATATTTTTTTTATTTAATTATAAATTGACCATTTTGGTCCAATACATGTAGCCTTCTTTCTGGTAGTAGCATGATTCCATGCTCATAGGAATTTCTGATAATCTTTCTGGTAGTAGTGATTCCATGCTTGTAGAATTTCTGATCTTTGCTTGCAAAAAACTGAATCAAATGATTTCTGCATCCTCATTTAAACTAAGTGTTTTGCCATCTAAAGAATTCTGTAAACACTGAAATAAGTAATAATCAGAGGGTGCCAGACATGGCAAATATGATGGGTATGTCAGTACATCCAATCCAAGCTGTAACAGTTTCTGATGAGTCATCATGAACCAAGTGATTTTTGACATCCTCATTTAAACTAAATGTTTTGCCATCTAGAGTTCTTAATAATTGGAGGGTGCCAGATATGGCGATATGTTGGGTATGGTAGCATATCCTATCCAAACTGTAACAGCTTCTGGCAATCAAACTTGTATGACATTTGCCATCTAAAGAATTCTGTAAAGACTGGAATAAGTAATAATCAGAGGATGCCAGATATGGCAAATAGCTTGCAAAAAACTGAACCAAGTGATTTTTGACATCATCATTTAAACTAAATGTTTTGCCATGTAAAGAATTCTGTAAAGATCAGAATAAATAATAATCGGGATGCTAGATCTGGCGAATAAGGTGTGTGTGGTAGCACATCCCATCCAAGCTGTAACAACTTCTGATGAGTCATCAAACTTGTATGAAGTTTAGCATTGTCATGGTGAAACACTATGCCTTTTCTGTTAATCAATTCTGGCCTCTTTTGTTTGATGGAATCACTCACATTTATCAGTTTTATAAGTTGTCAGTGGGGACATTCACATAGGCGACTCTCCCTATTTGGATAATGAGACGTCCCAATCTTGTACTAATGCGCATGATCAAAACAGCACATTTTGCTCAGCCAGACAGTAGTAGCATAGTTCCATGCTCATAGAATTTCTGATCTTTGCTTGTCAAAAACTGAATCAAGTGATTTTTGATATTAAACTAAGTGTTTTGCCATCTAAAGAATTCTGTAAAGACCGGAATAAGAAATAATCGGAGGGTGCCAGACATGGCAAATATGGTGGGTGTGGTAGCACATCTTTTTGTTTAATTAAATTGTTTATTTTGTCCGGATTTAGCTGGCGCACCCTGTATATATTTTGTTCATTTAAATCAATGATTTTTTTCACTCATTTTTCTTTACTGATTGCTCAAATTGATTTCAAAACTTCTCATGAGGAAGAAATAATTTGCTCAAATTGATTTTTAAAATCAATTTGAGCAATTTATTTAATTTTTTTTTATTTCTAAAATTTACCTTATCTTGCCAATCTTTTTCTTGAATTTCTATTTTTTCTTTCAAATTTATATTTTCTTCTTTTAATTCACTTAATTGACGTTTTAAATTATTTCGTTCTTTTACCCATGTTCCTGTAACTTCTGTTTGTCTATCATCAAATATTTTTAAATGAACACGTTCATCATCAACCTAAAAAGTAACAAAATTTCATTTTAAATAAAAAATACTTTGAATTAATCATTAATTTATAAAATTTTAACTTTCAACATTTCAAATAAGTGATACTTTTATTTAAGGAACATGTAATTTTTCTGAACTGCAAAATTTCATATTATTATTGTACAGGTATCTGTCAATTAATGAATTTTCAATTTAATAAAAGTCATAAATCTATACTACTTTTTTATTTTACAAAGAAAGTATTTCATCATTGATCAATTATCAACTATAATTTGTTTAAATTAATAATGTTGATTTAAGCAAACTTTACTCATTTTTCTTTACTGATTGTATCAGGTATACCAAATTTACTGTGTACACCATTGATTTTAAGACAAATTCATGTCTCCTTTCACAAGAGGATCCAGTATTGAATTCAGCACTTGGCATATACCAATAATATGAGCATCTACAGTCAAACCCCAACAAGACACCCCCATTAAGCCCCCACTCTTCAATTATTATTTGATCTCTTTCTTGCTTTATCTCACTCATTCTCACTCTCTAATTGTTGTAAAAAAGCTTTGAGTGCAAAGGGATATGTAATATATCCCTTTGCGCTCAAAGCCTCTACATATGGGATAGTAGCAATTTGACGAGTTGCTACTATCAAACAATAATTGAAGAGTGATTTTGTCATGTGTAAGCATGACAAAAAAATTTGATTTTACCTGAAGTTTTATTATTAGTAATATTTTAATTTATTCACTTGAAAAAAAGGTACACAAGGGAGACTTCAACTTACAACGTTCAGTTCTGAGGGCAAGCACCTTAACTGCTATGCTGCACTTTGTTTGAAATGGCTGCAATTTTTTAAGTATATAAGCAGTGCATTTAAATCACTAATTTCTCAATTTCTCGAAAACTATTAGTTTGTGAACCTCACATATATTAATAAAATTTGCTTGTTTTTTAGCAATCTATCTATTCTCCTACGTCTAAAACTGATCTGGCATCATGACATTTGATCACGATTTTTTTTAAAATGCAGGCGTACTGACCTAAACCCTTTTACATGAGTTACTTTTTGATGGCCCCCAACTTGTATGTTAAAGCCAATCGAAATTGTGGAATAGAGGTTGTGGCCTCCCCTTGTAAGATTTATTCAATACATGAGTCAAAGGCTAGCCTTTAATATTTGATTCCTAAAAATGAATTAATGTAGTAACATTTTTATAATTTATGTAATCTGGACTTGCAATTGGTTTCTTTGTATTGGGTTGTTTGGAAAGTAATTTAGTTTTTTTCATGAAAATGAACAACAAATTTTTATAGTATATAAATATTTTATTTAATTATATATTAACCATTTTGGTTGAATACATTTTGCCATCTTTCTGGTAGTAGCATGATTCCATGCTTGTAGAATTTCTGATCTTTGCTTGTAAAAAACTGAACCAAATGATTTTTGACATCCTCATTTAAACTAAATGTTTTGAGTCTAAAAAAGTTCTGTAAAGACTGGAATAAGTAATAATTGGAGGATGCCAGATCCAGCAAATATGGTGGGTGTGGTAGCACATCCCATCCAAGCTGTAACAAGCTTCTGGCGAATCATCAAACTTGTTTGAAGCTGTGTGGTAGCACATCCCATCCAAGCTGTAACAACTTCTGATGAGTCATCAAACTTGTATGAAGTTTAGCATTGTCATGGTGAAACACTTATTTTTTCTGTTAATCAATTCTGGCCCCTTCTGTTTGATGGAATCACTCAATTTGTCCAATTGGTGGCAGTACACTTCTGAATTAATGGGGGAATTGTATGGAAGAAACTCAAAAAAACAAATCCATTGAAATCCCACCAAACAAAAAGCATCTTTTTTTTGATGAATATCAGGTTTCAGTGTTTTGAGCCAGTTCATTTCTTCTGCTCCAATGGGGTCTAGGAGTGCTTTGAGCCAGTTCATTTCTTCTGCTCCATGACCACTTGCATTCAACAAGCTGGTTCATTTCTTCTGCTCCATGATCGCTTGCATTCAACTTTGTTAAAACAATCCATTTTTCATCAACAGTTATGATCCGCTTCAGAAAGGGATAATTTTCTTCATGTTTGAGCAGCAAATCACAGATGTAGATGTGATGGAGCAAATCTTTCTTTGAGAACATGTGGAAGCCATATATCAATGTTTCAACTGGTCATGAACAATTGAATTCAATAAATTCAATCTTGTAGCAATTTCTCATGTTGTTATTCAGAGGTTTGCTTCAACCAATACCTTTATTTTGTCATCATCAACTTCAACTAACTTTCCAGTACATGGTGCAACTTTAACATTAAAATTGTCAGAATGAAATTTTGGAAACCAGTTTTGGCTCTGACATTATGTTAACACATCTTCTCCCTACACGTCACATAACTTTTTCCTTGCTTGAACAGCATTCTTTCTTTTTTGGTAATAAAAAAGCAAAACATGCTGAAAATCTCTATATTTTCCATTTTTGATAAGACACCAAGAAAAAACAACTGCACAGAATCAAAAAAAAAATTTTTATACATATATATGAATTTATACTTTGAAAAGTCAGCTGTCGAAATTTAAATGACAAGATGGCTTAGAATGAAATTGGTGAGTAAAAATGCAACTAACACCACTGGTGGGAAAAAAACGAAATTACTTTCTGAACAATCCAATATAATCTGGATTTCTTGGAATTCAGTGCAGAAAGTTTTAGAATATCATATGTTATTTCCATTCTACATAGTTTCAAGAATAACACAAAAAATGACTGCTTCTGATTATGCAGCTAAAGCAAAATTTAAGTAATAAAATTGCCTATTTTTTCTGCTCACATTATCTTCTTTTCTATAACTAGGAATAATTAACAAAATAAGTACAACTAGGAATAATTAACTAAACTGTCATAAATTCAGTTCTTAAAAATATATTAACTGATTACAAACAAAGATTCAATAACAAATAACATTCTAATAAATTTATATAATTAAACTCAATAAGGTTCTAGATAAATAAGGGGAGAATTGTTTCTCATTCTTTTGTTAAATTAAAAATTGTAAATTAAAATAATCATGAATACTTCAGCATATATCAAAAGTGGAAAAATATACTTTTATATACTTGAGGCAGGGATACTGACCACTATACCTCAAGCATATTAAAATATATTTTTCCACTTTTGATGTGTGCTGAAGTATTCATGATTAAGTAAGAAGTGGGATGTAATTATGCAAAATTAAAATAATTTTATAAATAGACATCGTTTGAAAAGTCCCTCCCATAAACATTTTTTTTCTGTTTATTCTTAGTTCTGCAGATACTATTCATTTATTCTTACAGGCACTGTTACTATGAAATTTTGAATTGCACAGAACTTTTTGACATCAACATTTGCACTTATTGGTGTTACAGTAACGTGTGCAGTGGCACATAATGGGACCCAGAGGAGAGTCTGATGCTTTCCGTAGCATACTACTATAAACACATACCCTAATTTGTTTCAGAATGGCCTGTGGTCATTCGAAAATGCTCAAAACATGCATTGTTTTGGTGAGGTTGCCAACAATGCACTGAGGTTACTTCACGATGGCCATGAAATGAAATAACGTCAAGCATCGGTGTTTGGTCATTTGCAACTGGCCACAATGTGTTGTGGCTGTTTTTTCGGTCATTGTGCAATTTCGGTCTTTGGATGTAACATCTATATACAGTTTGTATGAGTAGTTAAACTTAAAAACTACATATAGAAGCTAACATTTCTATAATTAATTCAAAAGACCCGAAAATGTTAATTATAGAGGCTAATGCTTCAATAATTATTTTTTTGAGTTGAAACTTTTTATCATTGAGGATAAAATCTTATTCAAGAAACTATTATTTTATCCATATTTTTTTCTCTTCTAAAAAAATTTTCTCTATTTCCTTGTCTCTGTCTGTTTTTTACTATACCGTGTAAAGACTCTTCTAAAAAATGCTCTAAAGACTGAGGCCTTATAAGTCAATTTGGATATTGATGTGTTCAGTAAAAACAAAGAAACATAAACTGGTTTGTGATACACTTTGGTTCTAAAAGACATTCTTTCCACTTCAATCTGAACATCTGAAAAATATACTTGTCTGGCACTTGTTTGATCCAATTTTAAGTAGTTCAAAAACAAGCTGAGTAATGAAGCATGCCTCTATTATGCTAAGCAGCAATTTGCAGGTAATGATATCTTGAGATCTTGCTACATGAGGATGTCCTTCAGCACACCAACACACTGTCAAGTAGTGCCACCTATATTCTGAAACTGTTTCCATAGATTTGTATTCATCATTTTTCATACATCCAATTATTATGGGTACCAATTTGATTCAATTCCATCTTCAAACAACTAAGAGCATGCCATCATAATCAGCTAAATGATGTCTATTAGATATTTTATAAGATCTGGCCATTCATTAGTTTAGTTAATAATGTTAAACTGCCATATTGCACATGGGATATACTGTATTTGATAGCAACTACCTTTAGAACCCATCATAGGCTGTTCAACAGTTATGATAGGGTCAACCTGAAAGTTGAAGGATGGAATTCAATGTGCTGGACCTGGGGACTGAAAAATTAGTGTAAACCGTGGAATTAAACTTGGATCCTCCAAGGTGATAAGCCACTGCTTTACTACATAACTATTCATTAGAATTACAGATAAAAGTCCAAAACTGAAAAATAATCAATCTATGGCAATACAACTTTTATAGAAACTTGAAATTTGCATATTGCTAATAGCATGTGGAATTTTTAACATTTATATATTCACCACGCTTTAAATACTTCTTTATGACAATTTCAAATTTCATATTTAAATATTATATTAAAAAAATTAGGAAAAACAATTTATAACTTAATTTTTGCACTTCAGCATATCTGCAGAAAACATTATGAATAGTTTAAACTTAAAAATCTAAAAATTTTGCTAATTCAAAGATCAGAAGAGAAAGAATGTCATTATTTATTATTTTTATTTATATTTTGATAACTATACTATATTAATTATGATATAATGAATAAACAATGTAATTGTTTTTTGTGATTAATTGAAACTAAGCCTAGTTTATAATGTCCCATTAAAGTTTCTATTAGCCTTAACTACCAGTTATCTATTTTACAATTGACAAATAAATTAACTGCTAGTCAAGTAACATGTTATCTTTTAAAGAACAAACAAAATTCAAAAAATAAAACTTCCAATATCTTATGTTTATTTTATTTTTATTAATTTAAATCAAATTATGATTTTAATGCTTATCTATAAGATATAAACTTGAAAGCAGAAATATAGAAGCATTTCATTGTATATCACAAATACTTGATAGGCCAAACAATAAATAATATTTGTGTATAATGATCTTGTTGTGATTATTATATATTTCAATCGCTCAGCAGAATTGATAAAAGGTGTAAATTAATAAAAAAAATAAATGCAAACAGTGCAATCATACTGTTTGTCATTTGTTAGCATACGTGAAGCAGAAATCATTCACTCTTTCCACTTTGAACAATAAATATATTCTTAGATGTTTTTATAATAGATAATCACTGCATTATTTTTGTATACAACATAAAATGTAATTGTGTCTAACATGATGATGATATTATAAATGAAATCAGTATTTATAAGGATTAATTAAGTATATATTTTTAAAATTTTAAGCAAAACAAAAATTCATTTGGAAATAATAATTTACTTCTCTATCAGAAAATTGATGACAAGAAGGTACAGGTTTATATAAATGGTATAACAATATACCATTATAACCAAGAACAGCATCAATTGAAAGATGATGATAAGCTGAATAAATTTTCCAAAAGAATCATACCTGGTAAGATTTTACTTTAGCTCTTTGGACATGACATGTCAAAGTTATGATCATAAAAATTCTCTGGCTGTTTTGTGGGATCATGTTAGACAATTAAAGATCCACCACATTGAATGATGATTAAAATTGCAAATTGACAATTCCATTGTGTTAAAAATTCATTCCAAAAATATACACATTAGCATATAAAAAATTAGCCAAAAGCTTATTTAAAATTTGAATTGATAATTAATCATTGACAGTTTTTTGGAATGAATCTTTAACACAATAGAATTGTCAATTCATATTTTTAATATATAATTAATCGAATAATCTGACAGCTCAAACACGTGAAAAACAAAAAATAAAATTTTTTTATTTCCATAGAACTTTTGGCTTAACGAAACCATCATCAGCGGTTGTTTTTTCGAATAAGTATAATCATTAGTTATTATTATTATTATTATTATTATTATTATTATTATTGTTAATAATCAATGTGAATGTTGATTGATAATAGCTCTTGCAATGATGTCAGACATTACAGAATTAATTTATTAATCATTCACATTAGAATTTAATAACTTTGTCAGTCAAAACCATTTAATTCATTGTGACTTAGGCCTAATCTGGATGATAAAACTGGAAAACTGCTTATACTCAGTAATTAAGTCAAGATAAACGTAAACAGCACTAATCGCAGTTGAGTAAAATAAAACACATTTATTTAAAATATCACAAACGTTTTCGGCTATATCGCCATCTTCAGGCAGTTCGTTCTAAAGAATAAATTAAAAAACAAAAAAAAAAAAAAAAAACTGTGTTTTTATGGTAAAAGATAAAAAATAAAAAAAATATACCGGTCTTATATAAGTTGTACTCATTTCTTGGGCTGGCGGATGTGTATCATTGTCAGTAGTAGCACACCTACTCGTGTTTGTCACATGATGTTGTATATTGTTGTAAATGCGTTGGATAAAGGATTTTTTATATCCATGTATTTGTGCTTGTTGTATTATTTTATTAAATTCCACAGTTTTAAGTTCATCGTTACTGCAGTGTGTTATCATTCTGTTTAATAGGAATTTGAAAGCAGCAACCTTATATTTAAAGGGGTCAGATGACCACTGGGGTATAAATACTGGAGCATAAGAAGGTTTTCTGTAAACATTGGTTACGTAGGCATTATCCTCGATCTTTATATTAACATCTAGAAAATGTAATATGATTTTTGTCGGAGCATAAGAAGGTTTTCTGTAAACATTGGTTACGTAGGCGTTATCCTCGATCTTTATATTAACATCTAGAAAATGTACATTATAATATGATTTTTGTTCACTGATAAGAGCTAGACCCAATGTCTTATCATTTAAGGCTTCTAATATACTTTGCTCCAGGTTATCTTTACTGAGGATAATAAACACATAATCAACATAGCGACAGAATAATCTGACATTATTCAAAAGTGAGGGGAGAACAGCATTTTCTTTATATCGTAGGACTAATTCCGCCATAACTCCCGCCATTGGGCCCCCTATAGGCACCCCAACCTTTTGCTTATAGTATTTATTTTTATACGTGAAGAAAGAGTTATATGATACTAAATGACATATCTCACGAATAATATTCGGTAGTATATAGTGATCTTGTGTGTTTTCCAACATAAACCTATACAATATTAAACAAGCTGGTGTTATCTCTATGGATGGATATAGTTTTTTATAATCCGCTATTATCATGATGTTACCTTGCTGGATTTGATGTCTTAACTTATTTAAGAATTCAAGTGACGATTATACAAGATAGCTGTAGCCTTTCATTCTACTCAAACATCATTGTGCTAATTTTCTTTCAAATTTTGTCAATGGGGATTTTGACTTGTCAACCATAGATCTTATAGATATAGGTTGTGTGTGAGCTTTGATGTATGCAAACAATGGCAGACATGTTGGATTATTCTCAGCTTTTACTTTCCATACTTGAGGAAATTCTAGTTTTTTTCATAAGTGTTTGTAGTTTTCTATGTAAACTATGAGTCGGGTCACCTGACATGAGTTCTGCATTGGAGTTTTGTATGTACTCCTCTAACATAGCATTGTACTGTGCTTCTTTAAGGATCACCATTTTTTTACTCTTATCTTCTTGGGTGCAAGTTAGTGCCTGTTCTCGGAACCATATTTTTGCATGTTGAACTTTCAATTGTTTTTTTCTCCTGTTTTCCATGGCTATTTTAGTTTTATCTGTTCTAGTTTTCTTTAATATATAATCCAATGTTAATGGATTTCTTTCATCCGGTTGTAACCCTAATAATAATGATTCAACAGTTGGTGCCATATCAATAAGTGATTTACATTTTGGGGCAGTACATAAGAGCCCATCAGTAAGAATATCTTCCACATATTGCAGGACATGTATATCACCAATTATTGTCACTACTTGTGAAAGCGGAAGTTTTCTCTTTATATTCTTAACAAGCTGTACATTTAATAGCCATTTAAGCTTTTTTATATACCTTATTCTCAGACTAGTTCTATAGTGTTCAGTTACTTCATTCAGTCTTAATATAGATGTTTGGTCAATTCCTTCTTCCATAATAGTATGCCAAATATTATTACAATGTGTGGTTAGGCTATAAACTTTTCTTCTCTTATCCGTAATTATATAATTAAGGCAACTCATTTTCGTTTGGCGTAGGATAGCTCTGCTATTAATTGGAAGTTTATGTCTATAAATACTCATAGGGAGAACTTCATTGAGTTTACACTGTTTTAAGAATTCTAATGATTCTTCTGTTCTTGCAAGTTTCTTTGCTTGATTAATGTATCTACCTATTAACACCATATTAAGTTGGCTCAACCTTATTACAGAAATGTTTATAATACTATAATTTCCCTTTTCACTTTCTTCTTATATATAATTAATCGAATAATCTGACAGCTCAAACACGTGAAAACAAAACATTTTTATGCTCCAGTATTTATATCCCAGTGGTCATCTGACCCCTTTAAATATAAAGTTGCTGCTTTCAAATTCCTCTTAAACAGAATGATACAGTGGTGGACAAAACTACTGATACCCCACCATTTTTTATTATTATTTTGGCAATATTAGTGTTTGAGGTTAATGTAACGTTTTCAAATCCTGTTTATGAAATCGGAAAGAGCAAAGAATAGTAAGGATAGCACATTCAATCAGAAATAGCAATTATTTATTTCTGTACAAACAAAAACTGAAAACGTAAGGTGGACAAAAGTATTGATGCCTTACAATTAATATTTAATATGCCCACCTTTAGCAGAAATTACAGCTTGTAATCGTTTTCGGTAGCCTTCAACAAGCTTCCTGCAAAAGTCTATGTCGAGTTTTGCCCATTCCTCTTTACAAAACCTTTTTAATTCTGCTATGTTCTTGGGGTGGCGATCCTTGACCATTTTCTTTAGCTGGCACCAACAATGCTCGATGACATTAAGGTCCGGGCTTTGGCTAGGCCAGGGAGAAAGGAGCTTAATTTTGTTTTGATCAAAAAATTGCATTGTTGAATGTGAAACATGTTTAGGATCGTTGTCCTGTTGAAAATAATACCTTCTGCCAAGGAGCCTGACAGCAGAAGGAATCATTTTCAATTGCAATATATTCTGATATCGTTCAGAATTAAGGATTCCATCAATAATTTCAAGGTCTCCAGGCCCATTTGCACTCATGCAACCCCAAAGTAGCACGCTACCACCACCATGCTTCACAGTTGGCACCAGGCAATCTTCTTTGAACTCTTCATTTTTGAAATGCCAAACAAACTGCCTACCATCACTATTGAAGAGGTTGATTTTTGTCTCATCAGACCATAAAATTTTATTAAAATAGGTTTCTGGTTCTTTGATATATTTCTTTGCAAATTCCAAACGTGCTTTTTTATGGCACTGCTTCAGTTATGGTTTCTTTCTCGCCACACAACCTTGGAGGTTACACTTGTTTAAGTGCCGTCTAACTGTTCTCGAAGAGACATTGGCCACATTTCCCTTCCTAAATTCAGCTGTACTTGCCTCGAAGACTTCTTTCTATCATTTTATACAGCCCTTTTCAACAAGCAAGTAGCTCTATCACTTAATAATGATGGGCAATCTGCACGTGTTAAATTTGTTATAGTGCCATTGTGCTTCCATTTCTGGATGATTTTTTGTACTGTTGAAACAACAATCTGCAATCGGAAACTAATTTTCTTGTATCCATGGTCAGCTTTATGCAATTTTATGACCTTTTCACGCACATCTTGACTCCATTCCTTCGTTTTCCCCATCTTTATGTTGTTACCTTGTTATGACGCTATGATGACAATATGTAAATTATTTATGTACGTATGACATCACACGACATATTGCAGATGTTTTCCATTGAAATTATTTAAAACAAAATAGAAAGAATAAGTTTATTTTTAAAATTTTTAGGGTATCAATACAATTGTCCACAGCAAGTTTTAGGTTTATTTTTTCCCTATAACAATTTATGTAATAAATTTTATAAAATTTATCACTATAGCTTAACTTATTACAGAAATTTCAATAAACATGGTTTGAAAACATTACATTAACCTCAAACACTAATATTACCAAAATAATAAAAAAATGGAGGGGTATCAATACTTTTGTCCACAAGTATAACACACTGCAGTAACGATGAACTTAAAACTGTGGAATTTAATAAAATAATACAACAAGCACAAATACATGGATATAAAAAATCCTTTATCCAACGCATTTACAACAATATACAACATCATGTGACAAACACGAGTAGGTGTGCTACTACTGACAATGATACACATCCGCCAGCCCAAGAAATGAGTACAACTTATATAAGACCGGTAGACTATGATTATGCCTTAGAACCGATCAGAAAGGCTTTGAATAAATACAACAAAAAACTTCCGTATACAAGAACTACAACTTACAATATGATTAAAAATAATAAACCGCTACTACAACCGGAAATGAAAGCTGGTGTTTATATCATTCTGCTGTATAACAATGATACAAATAGACAAGAAGTTTACATAGGAAGTACTGTACGATCACTTAAAATTAGGCTTTTAGAACACAAAAAAGATATAGAAAAAGGAGAGTTTAAAACAGCGCTTGTTAAAGCTTTTTATAGTAATAACATTAACATACACTGGAATGAAGCTAAAATAGTGAGGACTGTAAGAAATGTAGAAGAAATTAAATGGGCGGAAACACTAGAGATTATAAAATACTCTAAAAAGATGCACGTAATAAATGAGAATACTCCAGAGATAATTCCAGAACCGTGGTTTTCCAGTGCCCAACAATAATAATTTAAGAGAGAATTAAAATACTTAATTATATAATTAGGCCTATATATACAAATTGACTACAAACTAATTTATATAATACACTGTACAAAATTTTCTATATATATTTTTATGTTTATTTTCCATATATATATATTGTAACTTTTAAATTTTTTAAAATGTATTCTAATGATTATTCTGATATTCGAAAAAACAACCGCTGATGATGGCTTTGTTAAGCCAAAAGTTCTATGGAAATAAAAAAATTTAATTTTTTGTTTTTCATGTGTTTGAGCTGTCAGATTATTCGATTAATTATATATAAGAAGAAAGTGAAAAGTGAAATTATAGTATTATAAACATAGTTTTAATTATCAGTCAGTGGGGAGCAAGTCTTTAATTCTCTAACATGTATCACAGAATACTAGAGCTTTCATGTTGGTAATGCTGCAATCTGAGCTATGACAATGCCACTTTGCAAGAGGCAAAGTGAAATCTTACCCTTATACTTCTATCTGGCACAAGCAATGAAAAAATGGACTGTGAAATAAAAGTACTATAACTGCACTTAGTGCCTGAATCAGTGTACTCCATCATCTTGAATGCTGTATGATCATATGAATTTTGGTGCATCACATAAAACTTGATCACATAATTTGGAATTGTTATTTTTAAAAGAAAATGCAAATATTAATTCTGTAATGTTTGTTTCAGAAATAGTAACAGTAGAGGTATTGTCCTTTGATAAAGTGTATCATCTTATTGATGATACAAGTTTATTTCAAATTCTGACATATATAATTTATATATATATCAGGATAACAGCATATATAATATACCACTCACCATGATCTAAAGAAGCAGAGCAAAAATTGACCTTAGCATTTGTAATTTCCCATTGTCTGTATGTTAATAGTGTCAAATTACACATCTATATTGGTCATATCAAAACAATACTTCATTATATTATATTATCAAATTTATATTTGAGCTTATAAAAATCAAATAATATTATTTTCTTTATATTATTAATTAACTTCTTTTCTTCATTCAGTTTCAGATAGCAGTAGTCTTTTCCTCTCTTTCACTGATCTGTTTTGAGCAATTCCAAAATTTTCCATGGAATGTATATTCCTTATATATTAGACAGGAAGGTGAAATCTGGAACTGATGATTTAGGTTTACATTTTCTGATTATATCAAGATTTGAATTATCCAAATGGATGAAAAGAATCACAAAGCCTTGAACAGGAACTGCCACCTTCATTAATGGATACTATGAAAGTGTGAGGGCCAGGAATTTGCCCTCTCCCCGAGCAGAGATGAGAGGGGAGAGATGCGGGAAAACAACAATGAAGATATACGATGACATGTCGTATAGTATTTCGTTCAGCCTGCGGACTTTTGTCCACAATAATAATAAATTGCAATGTAAGTTTTCATGTAGGTGTCAAATAAGAAAGCAAAAACAGACACTTAGTGCACTGGAGAAGTAAACATCTTGCTTTCCCTGGAAAAGGTGAACAGAAAAGTCACGGGTTATAAGAGCTAATGTTGTCAGGGACCGACATGCTTTGTTCTCCAATTTGTTCGTTGGACAGGACACCAAATCTTTGGTCTGTCACATCTTATTACATTTCCCATCTCATTCCTCGATATAATTCTTACAAAGTCGCAGCCACCATCAATCGTGCAATGATGACCATTCATACAAAAGGATTACTGACACTGAGTGGACAATCATCGGACCACTGTTTGTCCATCGCAAGATTTGTTATATCTTCACAAGGGGTGCACTTTTAACATCTGTGTTAAGCTACGATAAAAGATTTGGACAAAAGACTGTAAAATTTGGACTAGAGACTATATTAAGTGAACACCACCACCAGCGCCTCCATAAATTCGTAAACTGTTAGTGGAATTTGACGTGGAATTAAAAGAAATACTGATATCTCTCTTTCTGTTGTGCACGATGATTGTAAAAGTTCTTATGTATAGTCTCTCTCTCTCTGTTAAAAATAAAGAAGGAAGCAGTTAAATTCATATTGCAGTCTTTATTGTCACTGACTGAAAATGCATGTACTATATTTATTTATAGATAATAAAAATCTTGTCATAGATTATAGAAATGGTGCTTTCTATGTTATATGCATACTAATTTATTGACATCAGTTATGTGGATATTCCCTTGTCAGTCCGAAGCTGATCCAGTTAGAGAGATTTGACTGTATTTATAAATGCATAAACAGGTGTGTTAATGTTATGCCTGTTTTTTTCATTTGTATCAGTGATCCAATATAAATTGATATTATTCTAATATAATATTTCAATATTTATATAATTTTAATATTTCATAATTGCTCCTTTTATACATGATTTCAACGAATTAGTGTATCTAATAAAAATTATCCAATATAACTACAAATTAATAAAATATAAACATATTTAAAATATAATTATTTGAAAATTGTTCTTATTTTAGCACCAAAAATCTAACAGATATTTGATAAGACTTTTCTATCCTATATAATTTTTATATATGTAAATGATGTTTCTAACTGAAGTAAAAGTTCATAAATAAGACTGTTCTGCCTTCATCATAGTTGTTTTTATTAAACTTTGTCAATTTAATGAATTCAGAGGATCTGAGATAAATGATTAAAGTCTAAAATATAGCATTACAATCCTACTGAAATTTATGATCTCTTTTTAAAATGAATAATAAATTTTGATAAAATACTTCTCTTTGTCTATCTTATGCCTTTAATTGAATTATATTGATATTATGTCCAAACAATAGTTTTGCTTGGAGATTTTTCACAAAAAATTTCTTAGCAAAACTACTGTTTGGATATAATATCAATATAATTCAATTAAAGGCATAACATAGGCAAAGAGAAATATCCTATCAAAATTCATTACTGTTTATGAACTTTTCTCCAATTACAAGCACAATCTATTTACTGAACTATTAAGCTTTTGTAAATTGCAAAATTATTACAATAAAAGAGAATTTATAAATCACTAATAGTAGAATAATAAAGAATGGAAATGATTCATTAAATATATCAGATTTAAGTGCTAAAATTAGGTGCATTAATTCATTTGAATCATATATAAAAAGAGTAATTATGAATATTACAATTATATAAATATTGAAATATTATATCATCATCAATATACATAAAAAGAAGAGAGATAACATTAACACACCTGTTTATGCATTTACAAGTATGTAATATTCTATTTAATTTATGAATGCATATTGTATATAATTTGACAGAAGTCTGATTCTTAAATAATATGACAATCCTAAACACTTTATCCAATATTATGCAAATTTAAATGTTAAAATATTAATAGCTATTATGGTTTTAACACTTTAATTTTAAATAAGATGTAAACAAAGTTCAACCTGTTTCCTAATCAATTCCAAGTTAGAACAAGCCTTTATAGCAGGAAAAACACTTTTATTAACAAAGAGTAAAACGTTTTACTCTTTGTTAATAAAGGCTTGTTCTAACTTGGAATTTTAAATAAATACTAAAACTTAAATTTTCTAGTAAAACAGAAGAATATTTTTTATATTTTCAAGTTTTTGAATTTTATTTTTTCCAGATTTTCTGCAACTTTCCATCCAGCTGGATATTAAGCAGTAGGCTCTTCCAAAGCCCTCATGAGGCTCCTCAAATCTATAGTAGGATTGGTTACAATTGAAAGATGTTATCCTGTGGGTAGGGAGAGACTTCACCCATTGTTTCACTCACACATCATAATAAACAATTAGAGAGTGCCCTTTCTTTTCACTAATGGTATACCATACTTCTTATAAGATCTATTCCTTCTATTCTCATTCTTATATTACTATCACTTCAATCTTCATTCTTCAAAAGGTTAAATATCTGAGTATGTTCTTAATCACTTTCAATAAAGGTGAAGGATTGGATTCCACAAATTGGGTAAAAAACTTAAAATGTGGGAATCAAATTGAACCCAACCAAGTTTTTGAGTTAAGATTATTTTCCAAATATTATCCTCATGACAATCTGTTATTATTTAGATGTGCTTCAAAGTATATTATCAAGCAACTAATAAAGTTTTTGTTGAATTTTTACCCTACAAAAAGAAATGTGATAACATGAAGTAAGATGTACTTGGAAATCAGAAATAGTCCCTATCAGCAGCAATGACCTATCTCCAGTGCTTGGGCAGACTATGGATCCCAGGATGGTAGAATTCAGTAGAATGTGAACCAAAGAAGTTGTCCAGTGCATGTATCATTTAGTTGAGGATTTGGAACCATCATCCCCACAGTTGGTTGTCTAATGAATAAGATTTAAATGGTAATCCAAAAATACAATGTCAGGGAAATATGGGGAATGCATTATTGTTTTCCAACCAAGTCGGATAATGGTGTCATGGGCAACCTTAGCAACATGTTGCTTCACACTGTCCTGTGTCAGAATGATACCTTTGCGATTCACAAGCACTGGTTCCATGGTTTTCAGTTTTTCATGCACATGTTCCAGTTGCTAAGCGTACACAGTTGCATTGTTTGTCTGGCCAGGTGGCAGCAGTTTGCAATCCATGATATCTTGAACAGTCCACCAAACAGAGCATAATGGTTAGTTTAGTTAGTTTTATTAAGCTGCCATATCCTCATGGGATATTCTTTATCTGGCAGCAGTCACTTGTTGAGCCCATCACAGGCTAGCCAACACCCATGATGGGGTCAATTGGATGGCTGAAATATGGGGTTCAACAGGCCAGGCCTGGACCCCTCCTGAAAAACTGAAGGTGTGGGATTTGGATCCTCCAGGGTGGTAAGCCACAGCTTTACCACACGGTCATCTGGCCAACCAAACACAGAGCATAACCTTTTGTTGATACAGTAGTGGTTTTGGTTGTTTGAGAGGGGTTTCATGTGGTGCACACCAATGATGATATTGGCATGGAGTATCATAAAGAACTCATTTCTTATCACAGTTCAGCACTCTGTCCAGAAATGGATCTTTTCTTTCCTTTGATGAGACAACAAAGAAACACAGGCATTTGCTCATGTCACTTTCTGAGACACAAATTATGGGATCCATCATCCCACTTTATATCATCATTTCCCAAGTTGATGGAAATGTTGTCAAATGGTTTTTGTACTGCAATTGAATGCTTTTCCCAATGTTTCATATGGTTGACCACTATCAGCCTCAATAGTTGCCTTGAGTATCTTGTTGTCTATGGCTCATGAATGTCCTGTACATGGTGCATCCTGGAGGGGTTCATCACTGTCCTTAAATCTGTTAAACCACTATTGTGTCTATTCATTTGTCACATTCCTACCAAAAATGACTGGCATATTTTTCTTATTGTTGTCTAGCTTTCATTCCAATTTAAACTTGTACAACATACAGACCTGTATAATACCGTTTGGGATTCCTATGTTTGACCTGCTCTCGGTGATGTCCCTGTTTAACTGTGGTGACCACTATAAGCTGGCTACAAGAGGAAATACTCACTAACATATTACCTTCCTCTTATCTGTCTCACCTCTGAAGGAATGCTGTGGGATGCATGTAATTTGATCATGTGAAAATCTGACAAAACTTTATTAGTTGTCTGATATATAATTATACACAAAAACTAGCAGTATATTGCAGAAATTACTTTATTTTGACAAACGTTTTCAACCCTCCTTCGGGGTCATCATCAGGTTTAATTACAACTTTCTACACGAACACGACAAACTTATAAGGTGGACTTTTTTACCCCTCTCATTTACGCATGTGCAGTCGAAAAAACGGACACAACTTACATTAACGTACAATTGTAAACACCCGCAACTAGGATGTCAAATGCCAAGTTGATATTTAACTCCGATTTAAATTGCCAAAACATGTATTGGACTTTTACGAAGGTTCACAACTGATATCAAACAATTAACATCTTAAAAGTATACAAAATGTACGACTAAAAGTACATCAAATATCACTAAGCTAACGAAAATACATATTTCTACAAAAATAGGATACAGATATTTGATGTACTTTTAGTCGTACATTTTGTATACTTTTAAGATGTAAATTGTTTGATATCAGTTGTGAACCTTTGTAAAAGTCTGTTACATGTTTTGGCAATTTAAATCGGGGTTAAATATCAACTTGGCATTTGACACTCTAGTTGCGGGTGTTTACAATTGTATGTTAATGTAAGTTGTGTCCGTTTTTTCGACTGCGCATGTGTAAACGAGAGAGGTAAGAAAGTCCACCTTATAAGTTTGTCATGTTCATGTAGAAAGTTGTAATTAAACCTGATGATGACCCCGAAGGAGGGTTGAAAACGTTTGTCAAAATAATTTCTGCAATATAGTGCTAGTTTTTGTGTATGATTATATTTCAATAGTACAGAAACAGAAGAATACAAAGAAATATGATATATAATTATAATATTAAATGATATTTATATTAAAAATATTCTAACAACAAATTTCTTAAAATACAATATATATATTTAATGTATACTGTATATTAATTAAAAGATTAAATAATACCTGTGATCTTAAATGATTGCATTCTTTCCTAATGGTTTTTAACTCCTCATTTTTTGCATCTAATGATGTCTGTAATATACGGAGTTTTTCTTCTGAAGTACTCAGCAATTTTTTATGTTTTGTAATCTAAAAATATAAAAAAAGTTATTTAAAATTTTTAATATATCATTTATAAATAATAATAAAATGTCTTAAATATTCAACTTCAAATATGTGCTGCAATTTAAAAAATAATTCTTCCGATCATTTATAAATAATAATAAAATGTCTTAAATATTCAACTTCAAATATGTGCTGCAATTTAAAAAATAAAAATTGTATTTTGCATTAGCATCTAATCAAAATAACTATTTATAAATATTTATTTACAATCTATATAAAATGTATCTTTTTAATTTAATCGATTAAAATAATTTGTTCCTTTGAATTTATATTAATGAATTTATTTTAATTTTTAATATGATAAAAATCATTTTTATTTAACAATTATTACACATTTTTACTTGTACTACAAAAAAAATAAAAATTGTTAAATAATGATAAATTTATTTTAGTTTAAATTTATAGACTATTTACCATTAAACTAAAGCACTCTTAGCAGTTGAGTTCTGTTCTAAATTCTGTTCAGTAGCTAATGTTTTCAGCATTAGTTACCATCTTCAGGCTATCAAGATTCAAATAAGTTCCAAATTTTTATCTGTTTACTTTAATTGTTATCCGTTTATAACAACAAAACATTGCTATGGTGATTTAATCTCCATCAAGTTTCTTAAATAGGATAAATCCATTTATAGAATGCAACAAATACCCACATTACACTTTCACTTGTCATTATCTTCTACTGTCCAGTGTATTTACTGCATAGGTCCAAGCGGAAGGGAGCTCCATTGCTGTTCTATTATTTAATAAATCCTCACTTTTCTGTCTAGAGATTAGGGCTTGCTTTGTTCTTCTAATCGGTTTTATAATTTCCACTCTGTCCCAATGTATATGTATGTCCTTACTGTATGCTTCCACTGCCAGTGCCGTAGCCAATTTCCCTTTGGCTATATCTTTTTTGTGTTCTTCTATCCTTTGGGATAGGGTTCTGGTGGTGACTCCTATATATGATGCTGTACACTGTGAAGTTATTTCTTTGACTGGTATTTTATATACCCCTTGATTTTCTATGTCTTTTAGGGGGTCTTTTTCATTCCTGAGTAAACCAAAGACCGTCGATGCCCTCTGTACCACTATCTTTTTATTCGTTTTTCTGGCTACTTTATTCACAAAGTTAAACTTTTTGAGGTCATACGGCACAGTGATATAACGTTTCTGTTGTCTTGTTTGATCTTCCGTCTGTACCTGGTTATTGGCTGTCCTGCTGAGATTTTCTTGTACACTTCTTATACATTCCAAAAACAATCTTGTGTATCCATGCTGTTCTCCCATTTCTATGATGTAGTCTAGCTCATTTTTTAAATCTATGGATTTAGTACTATATAATATGGCTCTTCGATAAAAATACCTAAATGCTGCCTTCTTGTAGGATACTGGAGCTTGTGACCAATTAGGGATAAAGATCGGTTCGTACGTTTGTTTTCTATATACAGATGTTTTCAGTCTCCCTTTATCAGCTACTAATTTAATGACCAAATAATGGATGCTGGGCTGGTCAAGTTGCTCTTCCTTTAGTGTTAGGCTGTAATTATCCAACGTAAAAGCTGTAATAAAACTTCGTAGCTTCGTATCGTCATTCCATCATCGACATATCTCACATCGACCATCATCGACATATCTCACATAAAACTTCATTTCTGGCTGGAATTGCTGTATCTTCTGGTTTTCTATCTTTCTGGGTACGATTTCCACCAAGGGGCCTGCCATTGGGCTGCCTATGGGTACACCTCTGGTTTGCTCGTAGATCCTATCTTTAAACTGGAAGTATGAACCGTAGCAGATAATATGGGCTATGTCTATCTTTCAAACTATGATCTCGAACATTGGAATGCCATAAAAAAAATCATAAAAATATCTAAAAGATATTGCCAGTTTCAGTATCAAAAACTATAGAGGGGAGAAACCCCAATCTCTTATCAATTTCTCAGATGCCAATTATGAAGTGATGTAGACATATGGCACTCAATGACCGGATATACAGTCAAACCTCTTTAAGCTGTCATGTATTAGATACAGTCAAACCTCTTTAAGCCGCCTCCATCGGTTCGAAATTCCTGGCGGTAAAGGAGGGTGGCGGTTTATGGAGGGTTTATGGTAACATGTAGTCAAACCTCTTTAAGCCGCCACCATCGGTTCAAAGGTCTTCTCTGGCTGTAAAGGAGAGTGGGTCTCGGCATTCCTGCTGAACCGCTCTTCCGATCTAGGAGGGTGGCGGTTTGTGGCGGCTTATGGTAACACTTTGAGAAAACATGTATAGACTAGAATGACATTGTTTCATTTAATTAAAATCTGAGTAGCAGGATTTTTATTTTTATATTCACAAAAATTGCTGAGTAGCAGAAGGATTTTTATTTTTATATTCACAATTTTTCGTGAACATCTAATGTCGTTTTTGACATTTTTCCGAGTAAGAAAAACGATACTCACAACAGTTGATTTATAAAAAAAACGGTTTAAACTGATATTCACAACAGTTGATTTATAAAAAACGGTTTAAACTGTTCTTCTTTTTCCGACTCACAACAGTTGATTTATAAAAAAACAGTTTAAACTGTTCTTCTTCCGCAAAGGTTGATTTATAAAAAACGGTTTAAATTGTTCTTCTTCTTCCGCAAAGTTAAGGCAGCAGTTGGATTTATAAAAAACGGTTTAAACTGTTCTTCTTCTTCCTCAAAGTCGAGGTTATGGCTCGCCAGTCTTCTCTATTTTAAACGGTCATTTTGTAAAAATTTGTTTAAAGTTTTGGAATAGCTCATTTTGAAAACAGGAATGTGAATAGTCACAGGTGCGAGATTACAGTCTAATAAATGTTAACAGATAAATTAC
>AYEL01089968.1:0-70800 GCA_000484575.1 Olivierus martensii | reverse complement strand
CAAACAAAAGTTTCAAAATTTATAGAATTCGATTATGGTTTACAGGAATTTAGAACAATAGAACTATATAGCCAGATAGACAAACCTTTTTCAACTTTTTTTTTTCCATTCCTCACAATTCAAGGACTAACTGTTATATAGGTATTTCCCAATTTATATAATTCTGAATTTTGTTATTTTTTCAAGTAAAGAGCATAAAACTTTATTATATTTGCAAGATACAAGTCCGAATATGTTGGACTTGAGTCAGCCCTGGGCATTAGATCTGATGCATTTGGGTGGATTGCCAGGGACTAAAATCAAGAAAAGGCTCTTATTTTAGGCCCTTCTTTTAAAAAACATTTAATATTTTATTTATTTATTTGGTATATTATTTGTTAATCTTAAGTATAATATTCCTGGTATGATATACCAATAGTGCAACAATATAATGCAAATAGTGTTGCACTACTATATTAGCCATATGCTGTTAAATTTTTATATTTTCTGTTTTTTTTTCTGGTAAGTTATTTAACTAGAAAGATAAGCTTATGCTATGCAAAATCTCTTTACATTGGTTATATATTCATCTAAGAAACATTTATAAATTATTTCATAGCTTTAATTTTTCATCTTGTTTTAACAAATTAAAAGTTGATTATAAAATTTTAAAACAATTGTTATGATGATGATGATGATAATGAAGATAGGCATTCTTTTGTCCAATGAGATTTTCATTAAAATTTCTAAATTTTATTAAATTGAAGAGACTGAAAAAACTAAAATTCAATTACAGGAAATCCTTGATTTTTGATAGGGGTTCAATTCAAACTTTACCATCATAAGTTGTAAATGCCGGAAATTTGTGGATTTGTTCACTACTAATGTTTATTAGAACACTAAACATTATCTTAAACATAACAAACACAAAACTACAAGAACCAGATATAAAAAGGACACTCCATATAATCCATCAGACTATTGGGTCAAGGATTCAAACATTAACAGAATTGCATTAACCAATCACAGAATTTATTGATTACATATTCATAAGTACAAGTGGTCATAAATTGAGAATTATCTGTACTTCGAAAAGTGATAAATGTGCATAATTCCTACCTTTAGTTCAATAGCAAAAATAAAATATGTTTTATATACATTGGAATCTTATATAATAAAAATAAAAAAATTTGCATGGTTATTATTTGATTAAGAAAATTAAAAAATACTTTGAAATAAAAGATCCATATATATCATTTTAACCTGACTTACATAATGCTTTATATAAAATATTTTCCTTGATACTATTATTTTTTAGATATAAAAGAGTATAACCATCTATTCTATTTGTAGATTACAAGTTCCAACATGTTAGCCTATATTATTGAAGCATCATATTAATTGGTTCATTTGTTTTTATACAGTGGGTTATCGGTTAACGAACAGTTTTTTGAAAGATTTTTATGTTCGGTTAACGAACACTTCACAGAACAATTGTAGGACAGACCATAAATAAAAAATTATATAATTTTTTATTTATGTTTTTCAATCGCGGACTGACGGAATGACAGGTCAGCCCAGGCTGTGTGATAAAGCTGTGGCTTAACATTCTAGAGGATCCGGGAGTCCCATTTATGTTAAGTTATAGCTGTACAACATAAATGTTAAAACTTAACAGTATTCTTATTATTCTATTACTATACATGATACAATCATCAACATTATTTCTGATATACACAAACACAAGAAGTGGTGTAAAAATTTTGGAACAGTAAATTTAAAAACAAATCTTCAAAAATATATTTATTGTTAATACTGAACAATGAAATTGAAAATACAATAAAAATAAAGCCAATAAAGAAAGGTATAGGATTATTACTCTTCATATCTAATTTCAAATTCTTGATGATCATTAACCTAACATGATTATACTTTTAATAATGCAAATTAGTAAATCTTATTTATTTAATTAAAAATAATATTTTCATCAAATAAAAACTGAATGTTTAAATAGTTTATTTCATATACAATATAAAAATTAAAAAATTTTTGCAACAATAAAGGAAAATCAGTCAATGCAGCCACCGTTAATTTCTGTTGAACTTCTGATTTATACTACATTAAAGGATTTGATTAGTGTTAGTCTGAACATCATACCATGGCTTCAGCACAAATTCACACATTTTTGCTATTGATGGATGTTTCATCCTTCCTGTATTGTAACTTTCTGCTTCTAAAACATAGCTATTTTTTTCAGGTATTTGTAAGGAAAAAGTGCATCTTATAAGCTGATATAGTATACTGTATATTCAATACATAAAACTCATATATAAAAATTTCATATTATATGTGTGATTCACTAGATATTGAAATTGTAAAAACAATTCTGTATGATGACAAAATTTGAATTATCAATAATCATAGTTCTCTACATAAAATTTACATTTTAACTATAATTGTGATATTTCAGATATGACTGGCATAACTCCCATCATTAATAGAATTCATATTTTACTCCCTGATATGAAATTAATATAAATAGCATTCATCAAGAGAGAAAATTTATTAGAAATGTTTTTGACATACTTATGAGGCCTTCTTTCAGCTCTATTATTAAAGAAGGCCACATGAGTAGGTTGAAAATGTTTCTGTAATAAATTTTTTTTCTCTTGTTCAGTGCTGTTTGTTTTTATATCAATAGCAAGTTTTTAAGAATTTTGTCATAATTAGATTGCTATTTTATTATTATGATAGAGAAAACAATAAATCATCAAATTCACAGTTAATACTTTTGATATAAGATTTTCTTGTGTAAAACATATATTAGCATTTTTTAATTTAAAACTTAATTTGCAATATATTATGGAAGCCATAAATAATTAACTTTTATAAATTAATTTTTTATAAAAATCTCGTGTTTAGAAATGAAGTATTACAAAATTATATTTCTTTCAAAGTAATTAGGAAAAGAAGTTAGAAGACTATTATTCATTTACTGTATTAATACAGAGAAGTTGATTCATTATTTAATCCATCTTATCAAAAAAGGTAATGATGTTAACATGAATTTATTAAATATAAACAGTAATATAAAAGTTAAATATAAACAGTATAAGTTTGATATGATATTAAAATACAATATTTATAAATTTTAAAAAAATTTGAATTTCAGACCATCATATTGTAAGTACTATAATTTTGTGAGCTTTACCATTGTTATAGCAATCTGATTTAGATAATATAGATTAAACAAGGGAAAAATAATACCAAATGTTTCTGTATCTGTAGTTAAGGAGAAATAATTCATTATATATAAATATAACTATCAATTATGTTTCTTTACTGTTTGTAACATTTGTTGTAATTGTTGTAAAAAATAATGTTAACAGGCATTTTGATCCAGAAAATTAAACATGTAAACATTGACTACTTATAACAGATTTTTAATAAGTTTCTTACTATATAACAATTAAGTACAATTATGTATAGTATGATTGTATAAACTGAATTATATAATAATTAATTACATTGATAATTTATATAATAACATATAATATGATAGAATATCAGCTTTAACAATTACGTATGATTAATATTTGCTTTCATAAATAAATTAAATTATATTATATGAAAGTACAGTATTATCATTTTCATCTTGTAATTGAATATATGAAACTAGATGGTTATATTAGAGAAACAAGTTGATATAGATTGCAAAATTGAGTAGCCACAAAGGAGAGCTCATAATTAAAATTGTAGGTTTTTCTTATATCATAAATATTATTTATGAATTAAATAAAAGTAAACAATAAGCCAAATAAGCAAGATAAATTGTTTATTCAAAAACGATTTATCTTACTTACTGTTTACTTTTATTTAATACCATTTATGAAATTTCACATTAACAAATTACGTTAATTTGTACCAGTTATTTGATTTGCAAATATAATTTTCGTTTTTATAAAGAAACTGATTCATAATCAATTGGCTAATCTATTATCAATAGCTGATTTAATTAAATCTGTAATTGTATTTTATATAATAATTTATAAGCTTAAATTCTTGCATATTGCATTTTAAAATTGTGGAAAAAATTTTATTCAGTTTTTATGATTTTCTTGTAATTTTATTTCCTTTGGCAACTATGACATATATTCTTATAAAATTTACTACTGTATACCATTGACTTTTATATGAAAAAAATTATATTAATTGCTGTTGGCATATAATTACAGTGACCATACATCCTTTATTTCACTGCTCTGTCCTTCATTTTAGAAAAACAAAAAAATAGTCTTTTTTCCCTTCAGTTTGTGAATTGAAACAGCATAATGAATACTGGCATGCAACAGATGGTCCACAGAAACATGATACTGTCATTTTCTGTGACAGTGTCATGTTTGTGTTATATCATCTGTGAAAAGATTGAAGAATGACAACAAAATGACGAGTATTGCCAACATAAATGGGTTGAAATTTTTAAATATTTCACAGTTAAACACATATCATATAAAAACATTTTAAAAATCATTAAATTTTGCTTCTCTCCTCCCAGATCTAATGCCTTCATTGAATGAGTATTTTCATTAGTGAATAATATATGTATCACTGAGAAAAATCCAATTAAAATTTGAAATATTTGAAGCATATATTTATACAAAATACAATTTCAACATGATGTGTATAGTGTGTTATGAATTTTTAAAACACAAACCCAATTTATTAAAAAAGTTCATTCTTATGAAAAATATTAAAAATTAAATTTTTAAAAAATAATAATATGATTGCTTAAAACATGTTATTCATTATATTGTGTTGTTTATTATATTTATAATAAATATTATAAATCTTTTCAGTTTTAGTAAAACAAATAAATGCAACCTGCTTTATCTTATGAAACAATTTCTGATTTATCATTTATTTTCTCCAAAAACAATATGGTCACCATACATATAATGGATGTGTGAATATCCATCATCTATTTATATTTTTCAGAAACTTATAGCTGAAACTAACTTAATGACATAAAATAATAATTGCATATTAGGACATCCAAATATTATGAAAGAATTTTAATGAGGAAGGTATAAAAAAATCTTACAAATTACAATTCTTCATGGGGGAATAGAGGTGCGTCAATGCTTATATGAAATTTTTAAATTTTAATTTGAATGTTAGAACTATTTGTACAATATGTATATGCTACAGTGTGATTTTATTATAATTTATATTCTTCTGTTGCATTTTTTTCAACAAAAAATACAACAGAAGAATATAATTCTTAATAATTACAAATTTATAAAATGTATACTTCTTTATTTTTTAAACAATATTTGATAAAAATTCTATACTTTTCAAATCTACATATAGCAATAGTTCTCAACCTGTGGTATGCAAGATATGACTAGAGGTACGAGTATAATCTTGACTTCCTATTTGTATAAGAGGCATATTTTTGTTGGTGGTACTGAAATTTTGATTTTGATGGTTCACATTTATGAAAAGGTTGAGAATTGCTGACATATATGAAAAAGTGAGTTTTCAAAAAATCCAGGGGGTCTATGCTGCTCTTAACAAAAATCGTCTCTCCAGACAAACTATTTGACGTCAGTGAGCAAAAGTTGCTTCTGATTGGTTGTTCCGCTAGAGAGACTATTTAGTCAGAGACAACTTTTTGTCTCTTAAAAATTCTCTCTCTGCAGAGTGATAGACTTACCTATCTCTCAGAAGAGACAATCGACATTTAGATGTTTTGAAAGACAAAGAAATACATAATTTCAATTGGAATAGAATATTTAAAGACCATTAAAATATTTGGAGTGCTTTGAGTGATCTATTTTTAAAAAAAAAATTAATTATTAATTAAAAAAAAATTGTAGCATTGTAAGGAATTAACATCAAATTTACTCATATTAAATAAAAAAGACTTTTTTTTCAATTAAAATACATCGGCATTGTAGTTTTTCTCAGGCAGAGGATTTCAACAAAATATTGAGGATATAATTTTGATGGATAGACAATTGGATATTAACATGTTTTGCACTGCAGTACATTTGCATATACTGCATATTCCCATTTTATAAACACCTTTGAATAATAAATGATAATTCAAACAGAATTCTATGCATTAAATATATATTTATTTATTTATCATCTTATTTTTCCAATTTAATATCAGTATTTAAAATTTGTGTTAAAAATTGTGTTATTGACAATTTAAAATATTTTATGTTTAAGTAAAATTTTACTTTGACTGCTGCCATTTATCAATGAAAATTAACGTGTTCACAATGAATACAAAAACTTTTATGTGCTGAAATGTTCATGTTTTTGTTAATATTTGTAATTATAAATAACTAACAGAATCAATTAAAGATATAAAAAGTAACACACACAATCTAAACGACTGAGTGAATGACCGCTTTCAAAGTTAAATCTTGCCCTTTGTTGTGCATTTTTACTAACAATCCACATTTCTCTCAATGACTGCTCAGATACTTCGCTATCGTATTCTCCAAAATAGAGTAACTTATTTCTCCAATTCACTTATCAAAGCTTATATTTGTTGCATGGTGTAATTACAGTATATAAATAATTACGTCTGTTTACCGCCATTTTCTTCAAATACTGAGTTTGTGCAGTGCCGGTGAAATGTAATGAAACAAGTAGTTTCATTGGTTGGAATGAGATTGACGTTATGTATATGTGCATTCTAAGGATCATGGGAAAATGATGACGTTTCCTGTGAGAGAATGACTAGAGCATCGCTTAAAATATAATAATCTCTCTACTGTCTCTATAGAAAGATTGTCTTTCCACAGAGACGATTTTTCATCTCTGCGGAGAGATTGAGACCAGCATAGACCCCAAGATTTCTAAAAATTTGGGTATTAGAAATCTGGAATTTTTGAAAATTCACTTTTTAAAATTTTCCAGCTCTTGTTTGACAGTTGTATGAATATGCACAATTGCTGCAAATGCTTAGTGGCAATTATATGTATGCATACATGTTATATGTGTGATATACATTGGTACTTTATGTATATGAAATGCTTATTGATCATGAATGTATGTTGGTCTGCATGAATCTGACAACTTATGTTAAATCATAGTAATAATTATTCATGCACATATATTTTTATTTAAATAATATAAAAAAATGAAATTAATTGCCATTTTAAATGAACTCTTAACCATAGAAAACTGCTTATACTATTTATGACTATTAATAATATAGAACAGCACTGAACCACAGCGTATTTCAAAACGTTTAATAAACATTTATTAAACGTTTTGAAATACGCTGTGGTTCAGTGCTGTTCTATATTATTAATAGTCATTTTAAATGAATATGAAAACAGAACAAAATTTTTTAAAAAGGGGATCACTATCATATTAAGTATCATAAAATAATATGATTATTAGATCTTTAAATATTTTTCTAAATTAGGAGATGATAATAAATGTAATGTAAAGAATGGTTTTTTTTTGCCCAAGCATTTACAGTTTTGAACAACATAGACATTAATTATGTTTAATGACATCATTAGTGAAAAGACATAACATTTCATATAATGGAACTCTTCTGTATTTCTTGTGATACCATCTGATATCCATGAAACAAAACTGCTAAGGTCCAGTTTCCCTTAACCCACTGCTGTGTAAGTGTCGTCTGAGGGACTTGGCACCATCTATTGCACTTTGTGAAAATTTTCAAGGTCGTGCAAAAATTTTCAAAAATTCTGTACCTTCCGGATTTGCAGATAGGATTCAGTTGCAATAAGCATATTTTGAATTGCATTTATGGTTTTAGAGAAAAAAATACAGTGGTGTCCCTCCGAAACCAGATCTACACATCATGTTTGATGATTTTTATCCACAAAATATTTTTTCTTGATATTTAATATATTTTTAAATTTGCTGTATTAACCTTATAGGGTAGTGAAATATATTATTATTTTCGCCAATATTTAATTTTTTTTTTTTTTTTAGGGTAGTGAAATATATTATTATTTTCGCCAATATTAATTTTTTTTTTTTTTTTTAATATGCCCACTTTTTACATTATCAAATTTTTTTTAAAATGTTTCATTCACATATCGGTGTTATGGATATACAGGGTGTCCGAAAAGTATCTTTACACTTTAGAAAATTATTAAAAGATGCAAAGAGGAATGTACAGTTACAATTTTTTGTATTCAATAAAGAAAGTGTCAAAGTTTTTTTAAATAAAGTGGACACTATATGGCATCCTTAATAGTGCCAAATATAGGTCTCTCTTCAAAATGGTGTCACCAAATGGCGCAAGTTGTAGCATAGTTTATCAAATTTAAATCTGCAACGCAGGTACAATGTAAATTTCGGACTGCATATGATTAAAATCCACCTTCAAGACTGACAATTTATGAATGGCATAAGAGATTTATTACAACAGGTAGTGTTTTGCTTAAAGCAAAATCTGGTCAGCCTAACAGAAGCTCCGATGATGTTGAACGAATTCACGTACCTTTTCATTGTAGTCCTCATAAATCGATTCGCATTTTCTCAAGTAGAGGACCTACAACCTAACATCATTTTCCAGCAGGATGGGGCACCGCCACATTGGGGTTTGGAAGTGTGCAATACTCTAGATGTCTAGATAAAAAATTCCTGAGACATTGGATTGGAAGAAGAGGACCAATACAATGGCCATCTAGATCTCCAGATATCACGCCTTTGGACTTTTTTTATGGGGGATACGTTAAAAACATTGTTTATCAATCCCAAATTCGCGACACTAACAAACTGAAAAGTCGAATTACAGCAGCCATTGAGACTGTCGATTCTGCAATGTTTCACAGAACCTGTCTTGAAATCTCTTACCGACTCGATGTGTTGCGTGTGACTAATTGTGCACACATTGAAATTCTATAAGAATTGTAAAAAAACTTTGATACTTTCTTTATTGAATAAAAAAAACCATAAATGCATATCCTTCTTTTTCTTTTTATTTTCTAAAAGTGTAAAGATACTTTTCGGACACCCTGTATTTTGGTAAAATACTCTATATTGATTAGGAAATGAAAGAAATTAGGAGGATTTCTGTTAAATATATAAAGTAATCACAAACTGAATTTTGCTAAAAATCAGCCCTCCCCTGGAACCATACCCAAAAATATAAAAAAATATTTTGCTTAAAATTTTATAGAATATAGTCTTTATGTAATGAAAAAATAACACTTTGGTTGATTTGCTCTAATAATTAAGCTAAAATATAATTTTAAGTTAAAGCTATAGCCCATTTGCATATTAAGCATTATATTAGAAAAAAGTTAATAAAATATTAAATTTCATAGGAAAGATCATAATTTTTCATTTTTAACAATAAAACATATTCATTTATATAATAGAATTAAAAAATCTTTAAAATATTTAAGGGATTTTGCGATATACAGATTCAAAGTTAGCTCACAGTTTGTTTACATAATCAATTAAATTGTCCCTTTAATTCAGCAACACACCCACCTTACCAAAAAACCCGGATATGACTTTTAGCTCCTCGGGTATCCAGAACACACCATCTACTGTCAGAAAAACAATAACATTGTAGAGGTTGACCAACAGCAAAATATTTATGATAATTTTGAAATATAATACTTTGTTTACATAATAAAAATGGATCGTATTACATTAAATTCAATAAAAAAATTAATAAATAAACATAATTTTATGGGAATTGTTTTATTTGATAGAAAAACAGATATAGTAATGGAATAAAATCAATATTTTTGGAGGAATAAAAAAAAATGTTTTTAATGACACGAGCAATTACCTGGAGTCCCTACGAATTTTTTTTTTTTTTTTTTTTTTTTTTTTTTTTTTTTTTTTTTTTTTTTTTTTTTTTTTTTTTTTTTTTTTTTTTTGCAAAGAAAAGTAAGCAATTATAAAATTATTCTATATCTATATCACTTATTAATAAACTTTTGAAGTACAATAATTATATTTTCATGAAATCTTGTATGTATGTTCTGTTATTAAAGATGATCTCATTGCCAAAGTTTTAATTATATAGTTAAAAACATTTAAACTTTCAAGATTCTATAAATATATTTCAAAATGTTTATTGGATTTTTATGAAATAAACTATGAAGTCAAATCATAGAAGTTGTCCTTAAAGCATCAATTAAATCTATACTTTTGATTGTTTAGAATAAAATAATGATGCAATAAACAATAATACTAAATATGTTGTTTGTAATCTTGAACACAAAATATTTCAAAACAGTGCAGCACTAGACAAAAAAAACTTTATTATAAATAAAGGAATGTTTTTAACCACTTTCTAATGGTCTACTTCACTTTACAATCTTCAACCATGGTGGTTTTTGTCTAATGTTGGATGTTTTGTCTCTTACTATTACAAAGTGACAGAATGTCTATATTATCAATAAAATATTTCATTTCTGCAATGTTTATTGCATCCTTATTTTATTAAATATAATGATTACCCACAACCCAGTTCAAGTGCTTAAAAATAATGGAATGTTCAAATTTCAAAGGTTTTTTCTTTTACATTTGAATTGTTTGGCTGACTTTTATGATCCTATAAATGTGTCAGATTATTAAAGTTAACTGAAATAACATAAATTATCCTTGTAGTTTCATCCATTTGAAAAAGATGGACATTCAAACTTTTAGATTTCCTGATAGAAATGAAATTTCTATTATCAAATAGTCTAACTTCAGGTCCTAGTTCAGTAGATATATTTTAATCATTTCAAAATAGCAGACATGTTTGGAAAGTAGTTGAATAATTCTTTCCAAAAATACTTGTTAAGCCATGTTTTTACAAAAATAATGGCTATGTCTACATGACTTTTCTGGTTTATGCATGTCCAGCTTCCTTAAATTTGACTTTATGTGAAATATTTTCCATAATATTTGTTTGTATAATATTTTCCATAAAGCAAAAATATCTACTGTATTTTGTTATTAAGTTACAAATCTGAACATTTTGGTTTACAATATTTAAAAATTCAATTATTCAATTTATGTTTTATATACTTACTTATCATAAATATCATATTACTGATACAATCACTGCTGTCATTCAAAATAATTAACAACTGGTTCAGTTTATTTTTACTCAAAATTATTTATAACTAATCATAAAGTATACTTAAAATAGGTATGATACTATTATAATGCTATTTTAATATGCATTTTTATTTTTTCACGTGCACAAAGTTGAAAAAGAATTATGGTTTCTGTTGGAACCAACTATTTTCAAATATGTAAGACTCAATGAATTGATAATAATGATCCCTATAATAATTTATAATTATTTTTATTTCATTTACATTGTAAAACATTTAGCAAGCTCACAAATATTTAACTCTGATTTTTCATTTTCTATTTTCATAACAAGCAGGTCTGCAAACCAGTACAAATTTTAACAAGCAGTTTACTTGAATTGATGCAAGCTGGCTGAATGACAGCACTGGATATGATATAGTTTCATGTTGTGTTGTCTTTCTTCATTCAGTGAACAACATGACATTATAATGTTAGGTGAACATTTAGCCTTAATAGCATCTGATTTTTCTAAATTAAACAAAATTTAGGTTATGAGAAAACTTTGATCCCAATTATTTTGTAAACTCTGGAATATCTGTATTCACTTTGTCAAAATATCTCCCAGAATCAAATATCATAGAGCATTCAGATTTTATTAGCCAATTCTTTATACAAACTACAGTAGTGCCTCGCAATTCGTCACTAATCCGTCGCCGAAGTAATGTCGAATTGCGGGATAATATTTCCCATATAAAACTATGTAAAATAGATTAATTCATTATCATATATCCCATACCACTCCCCTAATAGTGAGGTGAGAGAGGATACACTATATTATTTACTTTATTATATGTGGTTTGCTATTGTATAATAATATTTACTTTATTATATGTGTTTTACTATTTTGTATAACACACTAAATTACAAAATGCACTTTATTATATGTGTTTTACTATTGTATAACACACTGAATTACAAAATATTTATTATATGTGTTTTACTATTGTATAATACACTAAATTACAAAATATACTTCCCCTAATGGCTGAGGTGAGAGAGACATAATAAAGTAAATAATATAGGCTAACTTACGGGTAAGGTGAGAGAGATACACTATATTATTTACTTTATTTACTATTGTATAACACACTAAATTACAAAATACACTATTTTATACACCACACTATTGTATACCTAAATTACAAAATACACTATTTTATACACAATACAATAGATACACTATATTATTTACTTTATTATATGTGTTTTACTATTGTATATCGACGTATATTATTTACTTTACTATACATATTACTATTGTATAATACTAAATTACAAAATACACTATTTTATACACAACACACAATTTATTCGCAATTGGATGTTGGAATGAAGTCTTCCAGCAGACACCCTAGTCCCATAATCTTCTGTCTCTGTTGCAAAATGTTGCCACAGTTGTCGTAGGAATGCCATACTCGAGTTACATTTTAATTGTTCTACCTTTCTGCACTTTATATACAATTTTTTCTTCGTTTCTTTACTCAATCAAGTGTTCTTCTTTTCGGAACTATTCCTCTGGTCAGTTCTCTTTAAACCCATCCTTATATTTCACTCTAAAAAACAATAATAATTACAAATTTTTTACTTTCTGAAAAATGTAGAATTGAAAATTAACACAAACAACACAGGCAAACACCAAAGTAGTCCAAAAAGAACTGAGAAATAGCAAATGGCATCACACAATTCTATGCACACGCATGTGCCAACCCACGAAACTCAAATGTCAAATTGCGAGACCGACGAATTGCAGGACGTCAAATTGCAACGCACCACTGTATATATATATATACACATACAATATCTGTTGATTTTGAGGATGCTAAGTAGTCTCAAGACAGCAGTTTCAAAGAAAAATAGTAGTCATTCAAAATATTAAAAATGGTCAGCCAAATTGATTATAAAGAAATATGTTAGCTTTTCATCCAGTGGTCCTAGGATTAAATCTGAGTTCCACACTTCAGAAAATTTTCTGGAAGTCAGCTCAATGCATTTGATTCCCTGTCTTTTACAATGTAGTTGACTTCACTTTGGATCTAAGCAGCCCAAATTGTTCCATAATTTAATAATAAGACCATAATGGGAAAGTAATATTAAAAATAATAATAACAATATTTTTGAGATATTATGTCTTAATAACAGTCATTTGAAAGCATATTAGATATATTTTATAAGAATGATATTATGTGATTATTTTTCTGTCAGGTTAGTTACAAAATATCTTAAGAACAGAATTGGCTACATTCCAGTTTTAGACAATTATTATTTTTTTTTTTTTTATTCGAGCTATACTAAGATTAAAGTTTCATATAGTCTCATAAAATGTTGAATAAATTTAGAATTCTTTAAAATTTATAAATCTTTGAAAATATTGCAGTTAAAATAATCATTTGAAGGATTTTTTTGTGAAAATGACTAATATTAATTACAATCAGTAAAAACTTATATCGCTACTAATTTCTAATACTCTTGGTTCCCATTTTGCCAGACCAGTGCAGGTCACATGTTGACAGATATAGTCATAGAAAAAATTTATTGCATAACATCAATTAATAAATGTTAAATTATATATATTCAAGTGGATTATCATTAGCCTAGAGCTGTTTCCCAAAATTTTATAAGGAAATTAATGTGTATAATGACAAAAAAAATTTATCTAAAGAATTACAATTATAATACCGTATTACTTCAAATTTAAGCCGCCCTCGAATTTAGGCTGCAGTAGGATTTTATAATAGGTACTGAAAAATAAGAAACATTCTTATTTACTTAAATAGGTACTAATATATATAAAAAGCTACCGAATAAATTGTAATCAACGATTATAATACTATGCACATACATAGAGTGAAAAGTAAAAGCCCTGACATACTATGCACATACATAGAGCGTAAAGCAAAAGCCTGAACGTTGGGGAGTGGAAGCTCGGGAGAAATAAGATGTTAAAATATTTGCTTTGAATTTAAGCCGCAACCAAAATTTTGTCTTAAAAATCCAAATGAAAAGTGGGGCTTAAATTCGAAGTAATACGGTATATATGTATTATTATATTATTTTTACAATGAATGCAAGTCATATATAAACAGTACATATACATTAATAATAATGTTTCAAATTTGAAGTAATATAACAACATTACAGTTTAGAAATAAAATATTGTATCATCATATGCATTTACAAAATATATACAGTAGGCACCCTCTTAACCGGCCATTCAGCTAACAAAATGACTCATACGGCAATTGTCACTGCTTGTCAGGACGTGTTTGTATCTATCCTCCGGGTATTTATTAATTGCTCTATTTATTTGAGCAGTGGACATTGTTATTGCTTTGTGCAAGCAGTGTACATGGTCATTTCCTACTCAGTTACTGTAATTCAGTTTGTGAAAAAATTTTTGTTGGAAAAATGAGCAAAAACGAAAACGAAATGTAGTGACGATGGAACAAAAATTAAATGCTTTTAGAACATATAGACAAAGGTGAACTAGTAAAACGTATCTGTGACGAACTCAGTGTAGGAAAGAATACAGTGAACAACTGGCTCCGGAATCGTAAATCCATATACTGTGTATATAATTCGGTTTAACCGGCCATTTCGCTATCCGGCCAAGGGTTCAGTCCCATGGTGGCCGGTTAAGAGGGCATCTACTGTGTGTGTGTGTGTATATGTATGTATATATATATATATATATATACACACATACATCACAATAAATTTCTATAATTTCACTAACCTATTTTAAGCATGCATGACAATCTACATCATTCTATAACATAAACAACTATACAATATAAGCAATCACCTATAATTTAAAATTGATGTACAAATAGACTCTCTAATTTATATATTTCAAAAAGATTATTAATTTATTATTTGCTTTATTTTGGGTTTTAATCAATGTCAAGTTTTTATTGTTTTTTATATACAGTAATTGATTTTTGGCCAATTAAAAATTTATATTTTGGAATATTTTTGTCAATGTCGAATAAATAGCACTAACGGCATTAGTGCTATTTATTTGACATTGACTTCGTGTTATAGGCAGTTTATATATCTTGTTGCAAATGAACAATATTTTTGTCATTAGCATTTCTATTAGTATATATAATTTTGAAATTTTTTTATGGCCTTTATCAGATCATAGAAAATTTCAATTATTGATTTGTAAAGTTGTTTTTATAATAAATTTTTATCAGTCTCACAGTATCTTTTATATTGTCTGTATAATATAAATTGTAATATAAACTAATTAATGTGTAGTTTTCTAATATTAAAAGAAATTACTGATCCCCATGCAATAATACCGTACTGTTATTTAGCCTAAATATATTTCATATATAATTTTTTTAGACAATGCTTTATTTTTTTTAATACTCCTATAACACAGGCAGTTTTTTTGTTATTGTTTTTTATGTATTATGTCCATTTCAGTTTATTATCAATATAAATGCTAAGATATATTATTGTGTGTTTGATGTGTTATTTTTGATTATCTAAAGTTAATTTTATAATTCTTTCCAATATTATTTTATTTTTATTTAAAAAAATAATCTATTTAGATTTTTAATGATTTATTTCAATAATTTGGTAATTAAAAAATAATAATCAACATTTTTTAAATCTTAAATAATAATTAACATTGTGATATCTTTGTTCCTGTAAGTAATTATAATGTCATTTGCTTAAGTTATATTATTTGAAGTATTCATATATCGAAAAATATTGTTTATATATATATATTAAATAATATAGATTCCAATGCTTATAATCAAAGATATTCCAATTATGGAATACCTTTGACTATAAGCATTGATTGTTTATTTGTGATCAATTTTTATAGTATAGCTTGTCATCCTGTATGTATTTGCTTGTCTAAATTTCGGTTATATAAGCTCTCTGGAAATAAGATCTGCCTGATGTTTCGGTAGTCCAGTTTGTAGTATATAATCCTAAAGATTCTCTGGTTCAAATGTGTCAGGACAAATTCTATTTTCAAATGTTAAAATTTCTAGCTTAGTTATTAGTCCATAGATAGTGCCACATTGGCCAAATTTAATCATTAATTTTAATTATTTATCAATATAAATTAATTTGTAATGCTAGGATTATTTGGTTATTGTTTTACATTGTAGTTTCTGCTTTGTAAATAAGTAAAATCCAATTAAAAACTTTATCTCAGATCTTTATATTAATATTAATAATTTTTTAATAAAATTTTTATATCAATATAGTCAAATGCATCGGATATATTGCCAGGTTACTTGTTAGTTAAGTATGATAGTGTGAAATTTTGTTTAATTAAATTGTTTATTTTGTCCGGATTTAGCTGGCGCACCCTGTACATTCATTGTTTAAGTATCACAAAAGTGGCTACCCATGATAGCGAGATTGACAAGAACGTGTGCAGATAAATTGGCGCAACCATTATTCTTGTCCTGTGTGATGGTGAGAGGAATATTCTTTGTGCAAGAATAAATCTTGCTTGAGCTTGAGTAATCATTTTATGTCAAAGTAGTTTTATTAATTATTAATAGAGCTTGAGTAGTCATTTTATGTCAAAGTAGTTTTATTAATTATTAATAGATTAGCTAATGTTATCATCAATAATTTCATTACATAATTACATAATAGCGTCATAAGGTTAAATTCGGCCTTAGGTACATTTCAATTTTTATACGGCCCGCTTCCTCCTGAAAATTGTTAATCTGGCCCTCGGCAGAAAATAATTGCCCACCCGATTTAAGCTGTCAAGTGGACAGTAAACATGAATCAAGCACTACAGAATTGTTCTCTGTCATAGGATAAGACACTCTTCACCACATTACAATCTTCTTTTGTTGAAACTGCTGCTCTTTAGGCTTGTGTGACTTGCTTAGTTTTTGATGATTCTACCAAGATTTGTCGTGGCAAACCCCACTGTATCCATTGTAGCAGACCTCACGTCATAGAAGCCTGTGCTGCACCCTAAGCTAAGTGCTGGAGTATGGTGTACCACATGAGGCTTTGTTCCTCGCTTGTCCAAAATACCAGGAGGAGGCAGTTCACCTCAAACAATGTACCTTGGAACATAGTTCCTTCTCTGTAGTGACTCGTAAACCAGTTGTGCAATAGGAGTCTTACGCTTCGATTGCAGTAGGTCAGGCTGAGTCCTCTGCACCATCATCTCTATGTAATCATTCTTCTGGATAGTAACAGCATCCGGCCATAAATCCTGTCGCTCCTCCAGCCCCAGCTTTCCCCTCCATAGGATGGGACAAGCATCTTTGAGCCATAGAAGCAGCTGTCAAAGCATTCATTGCAGAAGTTAGGCATTTTTGAGCTCTCATCAGAGACACCAGATCTTGCCAGTTGGACCTCTCAATAGAACGCTCAGATACTGAACAACCTCACACCACTTTCTCACACAACCTCACTGGGAGACGAGGTGGATCACTTTAGACATCCACCTTGTCTTCCAAATCCAAATGTTTGAGAAAATCTCATCATACTGAGCACAAGTCCTCCAATCTGGAGGCTCATAGCCAATCAGTCCCAATCGTTCTCTGAGGCTGGGAATGTGTCAGACTCTGAGGGGAATCGGATGGACATTCTTAGCCCTGATAGGAACACAGCACTGCCCCTATCGTCTCCAGCTGTCAGTCAGTCAATGCCCATATCCTTAGTGGGCACAATTAAAACCAATCCCAGATCCTCTACCAAATTAAAACATGGATAGCAGCTCACAAATATATCACTGGCACACCCGAACTATACTTCTCAACTGAACTGCACTACTTGGCTAAGACTGGCTCCCCCGAGTCGACGTTATCCTTATCCAGGAGAGTTGGCTTTCCCCAGGGACTCCCTTTTCGACCCTGGGTTTCACGATCTTTCGTTCAGATCAGCAGCTTACTGGTGGAGGCGGCCTCATCACAGCAATTGCAAGACATTGGACAGCAGCTTTAGTGCCCACTAGCTCAGCCATCCCAGAACTGGAGATTCTTTGGATTGATCTGCTAGGATCCAGAAACGCCCAAACCTCTACAACATTTACATTCCTCATGGCAATGTATCTGAGCAACAGCTATCTGACACGAATGGTTTCCCCAGTCTTCCTTCTTTATAGGAGAAAATTGGAACACCCACAATTGCCTTTGGGATCCTTCTGTCTCATGTCCAAATTGGGCAGGTCGCTCTATTTTTTCCTGGGTTCATTGGCTCTGGATGTAGTATCCTAAATTCGGGTCTCGCCCCATTCTTTCATAGCACAACTGTGGCATTGGCAATTAATTTGTTGTTCTGCTCTTCAGACTCACTGCAGGGATTGGTTTGGCGACCTATGCCCAACACCTCTGATAGCAACCAAGCCCCTATCTACATGTCCCTTCCCATCTATGGTCTCTTGGAGGTGATAGATATTCCTCAATGCATTTTTCACACAAACTGGCCAGCTGTGTCTGCTTTGTTGTCAGCAATCTTCCAGTCAGTATCAGCCTCATCCTGCGACACATTTCTCAACACTTTAAGGCATGCTTGCCTGCAGCGCACAACCATAATTGACAGATCTGCAGGGGCCAAGTGCTCTTGGTAGTCTGCAAAATGCAGTCCCCCTTCAAGCACAAATGCAGAGCCTTTCATCTGGCTCGAAGATTAGCCAATGAATCCTGGTGGACGGAGTACTGTTGTCTATCTGCACTCTTATGTTGTGAATCACTTTCAGCCTGGCGTCTTTGGTGGGATCAGCTATGCTATGGGTGCAGAGATGGGAGTTTGCTCTTCCAACTCTTTCATTGGCTTCATTCAGCTGATTGGAACCCTGCACATTATTGGGGACTCATGATCTCTTCTACAGGAGAGCACATCTCGACTCCAACTGACCAAGCAAAGACACTGGCCAGCCATTTCTGCTGACCCTGCCCTACAGGACACTTTGCCCCACTTCCTCCACCTCGAAATGCTTCTTTGTGGGATTTGAACAGTATCTTTTTCAAAACTATGCACGAATACGCTGCTTAGAGAAGATACAAAAATAATGAACAAGCACTTAGCAGGGATAAAATAAACAAAAGATATAATGTTAAAAAGTAGTAGTGCTTTTGATTTTATTATTCAAAATCCTCATCAGCTACTTAAAGAAAAGAACACCAAAATATGTTCTATCGAACGCAAACTGAATACATAACATATTTTTTAAAAAAGTTTCTATAGCAACAATATATTGTTATATATTGTTGCTAGAGAAACTTTTTAAAAAAATGTTATGTATTCGGTTTGCGTTTGGTAGAATGTATTTTGGTGTTCTTTTCTTTAAGTAGCTGATGAGGATTTTGAATAAAAAAAATCGAAAGCACTATTACTTTTTAACATTATACCTTTTGTTTATTTTATCCCTGCCTAAATGCTTGTTCATTATTTTAGTATCTTTTCCCCCCTGGGAATTAGATCATGCTCTGCACCATTCTTGAAACAGCACTCCGGGAGATGATAATGTTTCTCTTCACCTTTTAAATCGTACTCAGTGTTGCTGGTAGGGCGAATCTCTTGGCATGGCTTAATTTCATTTGGATCTCCGGCATTATTCCTATATCATAAAGATGTGTGATAATGTTGCTTATCTTGAAACCAGGCAAAGACCCAATACTAATGTCTTCTTATCATGCTATCGTAAACTGACATCAGTCATTGCCAAGATCTTTGACTGAATGGTGCTAAAACAGATGCAGCATTACCTCTTTCATTCCATAATCTTTCATACTTTTCACCTTGGCTTCCTCCCTTATTGCGGGACTGTAACGGCTCTGTTGACACTCCATCGTCTAATCGCAGAAACTCAAGCTCACTGCCATCACATGGTGTTGGTAGCACTAGACTTATAGAGGGTGTATGACTATCTGTCATACAGCTTTGTTAGCCAAACTATCTTGCATGGGATTTAGGGATGGCATCATGACTTAGTTGGAGCACTTTCTGTGGGATCGCCACTGTCAGGTTCGTTGGAGAGGAGCCAAGTCGTCTTGGCTTCTTTTTGTCATGGAGTTCCCCAGGGTAGTTTTGGCACCACTGTTGTTCACCTGCTACATAGCAGATATCTGGAACATTATTCCTAGGGGCATTGATTGTGTTATGTATGCAGATGACATCTACCTCCTCACAGCTAGCTCCAGCAGATCCCTGGTTCTTTCACGACTTCAGCAAGTGCTGGACTACATCCTCCATTAGACTGCAATCTAGAGTTTGACTTTTTCTGCTCTGAAAAGTGTGGTCTTAGATTTCTCCAATAAACAGGATTGTCAGCCACTAGTTTTCCACTTGGGGGAATAGACCATATTGCAGGTCTCAACCTGTCGCATTCTGGGTCTTATCTTCTCCAGCAACTTTACTTGGACAGCACACGTATCACATGTGAGTAAGAGTGTAGGCTGTGCACTTTCCATCTTTCAGTATTTCACTACAAGTAAGCAAGGTGTCGGTATTTCCACCTTCTCACTATGGCAAATGCAACCGTTCTACCCATGATTACCTACGGGGCTGCTCTGTTCTCGCTCACTTCCACACTCTAGCATTTGAATCCATTGTATTTAGCGGCACTTTGAACGGCCTTAGGGCAGGGCCATCTAGAACACACTTCTTACGGGCCAGATTCGTTGCTTTGAAAAGCAGTCGTGACATCATCAATGAGATCTTACTTGTAGTAACGGTAGTGTACGTAATATGTTTTACTCAATTTCTCTGTAATTTGTCTGTTTTTATATAATTTGAAAGCTTATACTTGCTTCAGAAGATTTCTATATCTCATCTTGAATAAAATAGGTAAGTGTATTATACTTCTAATAGTAAATTTAACATAATTTTTAATGCTTTAAGATCTTTCCATTCTCAGATGCCATTAAAATGCATGCTTGTTCTTCATTTGGTTGCTATTATATACTGTATAAGAATAACAGTCTGATTTTTTTAGAATTTTCTTTTTTAGAACTAGAATGTCCTGAAGAAATTTTTAAATATTTAATTTTATCAGACAGAGGACAACTAAAATGGCCCCAGAATATATTAATTCATATTATAGTTAATTCATTTCAGATTTTTCAAAAATTAATCAGCCAGACTTATGAAAATGAATTTCTTAAATTTTCTGAGTCCTTTTAATTCAACACATAATTGAAAAAATAGAATTGCTGGGAATAGATCTTTATAATAAATGCAGTTGTGGAAATGACCTTTTAAATCTTGTAAAACAATGCTTATCAGGAATAGCAAACATTTATCTTAATAATTACACTAAAATGAAAAATGATAAAATAGTCAGTAGTACTAAAAGAAAATTATCAACATTAACAAGTTCATAAATTATTTTTTTTAGGTTTGTGAATATTAAGTAACATCTATTTTTAGTATTTTAGATTTTAGTTGAAAATGTTATTTTTATGTAAACTTTGGATTGGAAAAAAATGGTATATTATACAATTAGCATGTAAAAAACTATGTTGGTTCCATTTATTTTCCAAAATTGTTAAATTAGTGCAATATGAAAAAATGTGCCTTTTTCTTAGGTTGAATTTATAATTATACTACAGACTGAATAACATTGCATTCTAATTGTATTGTAAGCTTTTATATATATGCACAACTTTTGAAGTAAAATATATAAATACTGTATATATAATGTAACTGCACATTTGTAAATAAAAGAATATTTTAATTGTATTGCCTTATTCTTTTTTAAATGTGCAGAATTATATTCATTGCATTTTAAATATTTATAAAAATTTGGTTTGATATCATTTAGAAGAGAGAAATTCAAAAATATGTAATTATATTTTGCATCTTATCATTTGCAGTTTTCTTCATTTAAATATTACCTTTCTATTTAAATTAGCGGTGATTTAATCTTTTGTAATAACAAATATAATTTATAGAATTTTAATATGTCAAAATATGAAGAATGGTATTGAAATCAATTAATTAAATATACTTCTAACATAGCCCTTGCAATTCTGTATGGCGAGTCAGATCTCTTATGTGACGTCACAAAACCGTTGTAGCTGGCCCGGTAAGAAGTGTATTCCAGATGGCCCTGCTTAGGGCTTCCTTGAACGATTTCGGTGCAATCTTGGTATTGGCAGAGGCAGCAGCTATTCCATTAAAGGAATGACTTCAGTTACTAACAGCAACTTTTTTCTGCAGCATTTCAGTTGGGGTGTTTGGTCCCCTCTTTATCCTTACTTCTCCAGCTGGAATTATCTCTCCTATCATTGGCCTGAGTCTTAGTGTCCTATTGAGATAGTCACAGAAAGATTTCTTTCTCAAGTGTCTCTCTGGCTACTGATCTTGCTTCTTCACCTCCCCTCCCCCCTCTGTGAGAGGACAGCACCCCAGTAATTCACAGCACGAGTTTCCTATTCCAACAAAAAGATATTCCAGCCATATTCATGTTGCAGACTTCCAGGAAAGGTCATCCCAGTGGTCTGCTTTGATCCAAGTGGGTGTTGATGTCTCCAAATCCACAGTTTGCACTTTGGTTGAGATAGTCATCCCAGCAATTAACTTTCGGGGCACTTTTGTGGTTCACCCTGAGTGCTCTGTTTTATCTGCAGAAGCTTTCGGCTTGTTTTAGTGACCCAAATCACTCAGGAGTTGGACCAACCAGTAATGATCTTCTCTGACAGTCTTTCGGCAATCCAAGTGCTGCAACACATTCGAACATTCCCATCTGGCCATCCTTGCGACCATCACCATACAACTAACGCCATCCGTCGGAAAAAAACGAAATTACTTTCCGAACAACCCAATAGTATCTATAATAGAAAAGAGTTTTTTAAAACTTTATTGATTATGATGTAAAGAATTGTTTTTAATAATATAATTAAAGAGAGTATGATGAACTTCTTCAATTATATTCACAAATATTAATAATTATATTTCTCAAATATTTTTGCTAAGATTAGTACAATAATAATTGGTCTATAGTTCTGAATTGCTGATTTATTTCCTTTTTTAAATATAGTGGTTATAATAATTCTGTTAAGACTAGGAAAAGTACCCATTTCAAATGATAAATTAATGACTTATTTTAGAGGAGGAATTATTGAATCTTTCACAATATACAAGTAGTTCCCAACTTTATGAGCTGATTCGTTTTTAGAGTGAGCTCCTTAAAACTCTTAAGTGGTAACACGAAACTGAATTGTAAGTGGGAAAATAGGGAGAAATAAACTGTTAATTATGCGAAGTTTTCATTATTTTGTTAAAATAAATCTTCTGAATGTATGAAACTGTATTTTTGACAAAGTGTCTATTTTCTAATACAGAAAAAATCATTTTTTTACTGTAATTTATTGATTTTTAAATAATATGATACCTCATCAAAATTATGCAAAAAAAAAAAAAAAAAAAAAAAAAAAAAAAAAAAAAAAAAAAAAAAAATTATAAAAAAAAAAAAAAAAAAGTATTGTATTTCACTCAGTTGTAAATCTTTTTCTGAAATGAAAAGAAATTCATTTCCAGTTTTATTTATAAACAGACTAAGGGATGTTATTACCCAGAGTAGTCCAAGCTCATTTGGAGGTGGTGAGCAAGTGGGGGAGTTATATGAAACAATGAAATTTATAAATACATTAATTCATTTCAATTTTATTTAATTTCTAATAACTTGGGCCAAAGAAGTCTGTTGATTTAGTAATTGTACGAGAGTTGGAACTTTAATAGTGGCAACTATTTATTTACAATTGATACAAAATAAATACATGTTACCAAGTTTTACTGTCCCTCAATGTAGTCACCAGCATTGTGTACAACCTGTTGCCAGCGATGTGGAAGTTGTAGGATACCTTTAGCGATGTCTGTTGTGTTGATAGTTCGAATGGACCGGTCTGCTGCCTGAAGAATCTCTGGAACAGTTCTGAAGCGAATGCCACAAAGTGGTTCCTTCATCTTAGGAATCAAGTCATAGTCACAAGGACTTAAGTCTGGGGAGTATGGTGGATGGTATAGCACTTCCCAGCTCCATTGATTGAACAAATCAGCCACAGCTTGTGCTGCATGCTGGCGAGCATTGTCCTGCAAAATGATGGGTGGGTTCTGCAGAAAGTGCCGCCGCTTCTTTCTCAAAGCTGGTCGCAGGTTGTTCTAAAAATGAATAGTAATACTGCACATTGACAGTCTGCTGTGGGGGAACAGTATGCGTTAGGATAACACCATCACAGTCGTACACAAGAATCACCATAACTTTCACATTGCTGGGGTTTTGACGAACTTTCGATCTTCTTGGTGACCAGTAATGACACCATTTGTTCGATTGGCGTTTCAGTTGTGGCTTGTATGATTTGGCCCTGACTCATCCAGCACAATAATACGGCATAAGAAAGCCTCTCCTTCGCACTCATAGCACTCCAAGTGATTACAAGCAGCATCATATCGTAGCCATTTCTGCATTTCCGTCAATTCATGTGGAACCCTTCGTGATGCAATCTTTCTTGTGCCCAGGCGTTCCTTCAGAATGTGAAGCACAATCGTATGCACTAATCCTGTTTCTCAGGCCAGCTCATGAATCGTATGGCATCGATCACTGTCCAGTAACACGGCAAGAGCACACACTTCTTCTTCACCGACTCTAGGATGACCTGGCCGATGCATGTCTGCCAGGTCATCCTAATTTTGGCGTCCCTCATTGAAGGCTTTTACCCACCTTGCTACTGTTCTGTATGGCAATGCAGATTCCCCACAAGCCTCTTGAAGACTTTGATGACACTGTCGCGCTGTACGACCTCTGGCACATTCAATCTTTATCCAACTCTGTTGTTCCTGTTTCAAAAACATCATGACAATACTATATTAGACCGCCAGCTTAACACGACGGTCTGGTTTTCTCGTCAGTGCGCATGCGCGTGATGTTGGACGGAAGAATCAATTTGCTCTAAGGTAAGGTAGGTATGTAACTAACGTGTGGTATAAGCGAGATTACAGGGTACTTGGTTCCATTGCATCACATCTCTACAGCAGTGATGCCATTATTAAAGTTCCAACCCTAGTAGATCAGAAAATTACCATATTTTTATAATGTATAGTTTATCCAGTATGAGAGAAAAGACAGTATGCCAACAACAGAGAAAGAAATTAAATATGCTCTGCTCGAATATCCTCATTTTATAAATTACATATAAAATTCAGATAATTCTACTTGATTCTGTTTTGCAGTTCCTGAGTTACATAGGTAGATAATTCCACAAAACCCTATGTAAGTCAAAACATACTTATATTGGAGCATATGTTATGCAGTACTAGTGTATCACAATGATGTAACATTAAAAATAGTTATATTAAAGAATAAGCACATAAGTCACATGTTAAAGCAGTTGCTTACCATCTTGCAGAATCCAAGTCACATACACCCAGTTTTTTTTGAAGAGTTTGAACCCTGTTGTCACCTAAAAATATCTACACATATCAGATATACATAAGTTTGGTATTGTCTGTGTTTGATTTACAAAAAAAATCAACAAATGAATTTAATTATTTAGTAAGGCTCTTTTTTTTTTTGAGGTATATTGTGGTATATAAAAGAAAATATGCTTTTTAAATATTTTATATTTTCTTTGTTAAAATTTTAAGTTAAAGTACAGATATCCTTCCTATAACATAGCAGGTAGATTCCTGAAAAAAAAAAAAACAGTGTTGTGTGAAACCGTGTTATATGCCTGGAGCAAATACAAAAAGGAGAGTTATGTTTCAAAATCAATTAAAAACAAATAACTTTCTTTAATTTCACATAAGAAACTTAATTTTTATTAAGAATATCAATAAGACAAAACATAAAGAACAAAAAATATATAGGTAAGACCTAATAAAAAATAATATATGTAAAACATAAGGAAAGAGAAAAGTATACAGCTGATATAACATTCATTTAAAAATTATATTTTCCTTACCACTGTTTACTTAAAATGAGAACGTTTTTTCTTTACAATATCAATTTCACTTTCTGAACTTTTTTATACATTTATAGTTTGTGTATCTGCTCTCATAACAAAATCTGTAATCTAACCCGCTACAACTGGGTAGAAAACAATCTTTCCTTAACATATACCCAAAAAATTTATGAATAAAAAAGTTTCTCTCTTTCACATTTCTTCGAAGAATAAAAACTTATTTATTTTATCCAAGAACTGAACGTTTGGAACACAAAATACTTAATTGTCGCCAATTAACTTAATTTCAAATCGAAATCGAAAATAGACTGCATATTGTTCTTATTATAGCAAACTGGTGAAATTACATTTTGTGTGTATGTGTGTCTCTGTATGGATTTACAAAAATTAATGAAAATGTTTTGTGTTTTAGGAGAGTAAACGTAATTTTTTAAATGTGTTATGTAAAAACTGTGTTGTAGAAATACAGTGCTGTAGGAGGGAGACCTATACTGTAAAGTATTATATATAAAAATTAATTATTGTGTTAATAGCTAGTTTAATGATTGAAGAGGGTTTTTTATTAAATGCCTTTATTACAGCAATAATAGTGTTAATATCACAGTTACTGCATTATTTTTTGTGTGATAAAGAAAAAATTGTTGTTATTTGCTATATCTAAAATTTATGAATTTTATGTTGTGCTTAAATTTTTTATAATTTGATAAACTGATATATTTATTTTTATTTTTCAGGGATTTATTGATATATTCAACAAAATATATGTAATATCAGTTCATATGGATTAATAAAAGTTTTTATGACAAATGTGATAACATTTTAACATTCAGAAGAATAAAGTGAAGTTTCTAAATACAGTTAATTTCAGTGAGTTGTTAAAGTACCAAAGTTTAAACAACTAATTAATTCTACTTAAAATATATTTTAAGGTACAAAAATCTGAACAATGGTCCTTCTACAAATTGAAATTTAACTTTTTTATTATTGATAATATATTGAATGGTCTTTTCCACCATCAACCATTAATTTTTAGCTTTGAATATTATTTTTATGATATTCCAGGAAATATCTTGATATTAAAGGGAAAAATTTAAATAAATTAAGAATTGAAGGATTGAATATAATCTGCACTAGGTTTTCAAATCCAAATTAGCATTTTAATTTAATTTATAGTATTTAATTTTTTTTAAGTAGACTCACGATTATCCAAGGTTTGTAGCTTGAAGGACCTTCAGATATCAAAAACTATGATAATACAGAAGATTTGATAAATCATTATTAAATAAACTGAATTTGAATATATTAATGTGATGATGTACATACTAATTTTAGTAACCTAAAATTAGTATGTGCATCATTACATTAATATATTATTGGATATAATATATTAATGTGATGTGACCTACTTAATGAATATAATGACTTAAATTATATACAATATTAAACCTTTAATTTTATTTACAACTGTTTTATTACAAAAATTAAAAAAAATAGCAGTATGTATAAAAACTATGTTACAGACAAGAAAGTATATACTTACAGTCATTAGAATTGTTCCTTAATTCTCTATACTGAGTTATTTACTATTCTATTTGATGATAAAGTATATACAACTTTATAAGAAACACAAGCCTTTAAAGCAGGCATAAAATCACAAAAACAGATTAATTTAAAATGTTTTCAGTCAGTTTATTGACCCGCTTCATTAACTTATGAACACAAAAATTAGAACAACATTTAAAAGAAGCATTTCTTTTAAATGTTCTAATTTTTGTGTTCATAAGTTAATGAAGCGGGTCAATAAACTGACTGAAAACATTTTAAATTAATCTGTTTTTGTGATTTTATGCCTGCTTTAAAGGCTTTGTGTTTCTTATAGAGTATATAGACTGTAGCAGGTGTAACATTAATTATTATATATAACTTTTTGACAATTCAGCTTGATAAACAAGTCTTGGTTAATTGGGACTCTACTATAATATATATTTATTTAAAGTATAATAAGTTATAATCAGCTTGTATTCATTTGAGAAATTTTTCTCAGTAAAATGGATGAAACTAAGTGTTGTTATAAAGTTATATATTATACAATTGCTCATTATTTTTAAAAAAGTAAGCTTTTTTTATTTTAAAACAGGCTTCTTAATGATTGTTGATATTTTTAAAACCAAGTTTAGTTTTTTGAACAGATGTGATTTTATCTTTAAAAAAATATAATGCTAATTATAGTTAGCAGGATAAACTTTCCATTTCAGTTCTGTATTTTCGAAAATAAATTATTGAAAATTAATAATCATAATTGTATAGAATGACCATTGTTAATTAATTTTTTATTTAGAATAATGTTTCGAATCAGTTTTAGGTGTGAAATAAACAAAGGTAATAGAATTTTTATTTTTTCTTTAATGGGATAAAAGTTTTCAAGACTCAGAATGCATATAGAATATTAGATACTGCAAAATGGATCATAACAGAATTTTGATTCATTACTGATATTTATAAATTTTTACAACAGTTGTTTTGATTAAACAGTTTTATAGAACACTTGTTACTAAGAAATTATTCTTCAGTTAAGTTTGGAGCAATTTTCTATTAGATAAGAAATGATTTCATACTCAATTTTTTCTGAAATTTTGTTGTGTTTCATAACCAGAGTCTTCATAGCTGTTTATAGAAAATGAAAACTATAGAAAAATAGTCCAGATAGATGAATTTTTATATTTAAGAAATATTGAAGTGAAAGTATTTGATGATAAAGAATATAAACTAGAATGATTCCAAGAATGACAAACTTGCAAACATGTATTTGAAGATGATTTTTTTGTGTGGTATATTTATCATTCAAAATTGAATTTATCTCAAAATGATAAAAATATTTTTACTATTAGTTTTAAATTAAATCATCTTAGAAAGTATTACAATTCTTAATTGATTCTCTTATATCAACTTTCAATAAAAAATATCAACTATTGTGAGAGCAGCCTAACTGAATGAATAAAAACATTTTCATCTCTGCCTATGATATGCATCACATGGATTTTTCTGATCATTTCTTTTTCCAAATAGTTCATTACTGGCTGAAAAAAGCTTAAATTAAAAGTTGAGAACTTTAATTTTTATGCATTATGTCTGTTGCTATTTCATCATATTGTTATCCTTTACTTACATTGCATTGACATCAGTCCTATTTAAAAGTAAAAAAATATTGCAATGCCAAAATCAAAAAATAGCATTAATTTATATCAGATAGGCTACTATGTTTTGCAACTACAAATATTGTATTTCTAAATCATTGTATTTATCAACATATTATTGTTATTGCCATAATATATTGTTAAGCCAGCAGTGATCAAATGTTTCTTTGCAGATAAATAATCTCCTATGGGTCTAAATCTATAATTTCATTCAAAATTTATTACTAAAATGAATCTGAATGTATACAGTTTTATTTTCTGATAAGTATCTTCCTTTTAATAATAAAATTTATTTTTCTATAAAAAAACTTTATTTTTAAATGAATTTTTATGTAATTTGACATAGTCTTATCAAAATTATATAAACAAATAAAGTATCATATTTCAGAGTCATAAATCTTTTCTTGAAGTTAAAACAGATGCAGTTCCTGTTTCATTTGTAAATAGAAGGATTGATTTTATTAACTGGAGTAATTAAAAATCATTTGGAAATAATGACTTGGTGTAACACTTGAACAAGTCAAATAAAACATGAACTCGAGAAGCACAAAATATAATTCTTTAATTTCTATGGCATCTAAATTGCATATTATAACAAATTTTACTTCATATTCTAATTTTATCACATTCTCTATTATGTTTCTTTTATTGTAACACTTTTTGAGAAAAAAAATTTTTAATAGATTTATAATATGCAAATTATAATGATTAACAAAATCAAAAATTCTATCTTTACAATTAATGATGATAAAGTAAATTTTTATCTTAGAAAAAAGTTGGAAGTATAATAAATACAAATTGCAATAATGGAGTTAGAATTTGTGATATAAACATACATCATTTTTGGTTATAGCATAACAATTATTTTTTCAAGTATTGTTTATTATTTTACCTTCTAATATTTATTTTGTAATTGTGTAGTTATTTTTTAAACAATTTCACTCAAATTTTTTTATGACACTATTTCAAAATTTATTAATATAAATGAAATAAGGATATGGCTGCATGTGGGAATATATTAAATCATTTTTCAAAATTTAATAAATAAATAACCTCGAATCATAAATAATGTATTAAAGTATTTAAAATGAAGAATCTTGTTAAAAGTTTTTCTGTATAAATATAATAGAGATTTAATAATTTGTTTACACATGTCACAATGTGATTTGAAGTTAGTAACTACCATTCCATGAAGCAATGAGCTATTATTAGAAATAATTGTTTCTCTGTAGTCTTGGGTACTTTCTGACTTTTCTTGGTTGATTAACATGCTTTGTAAAAAATTGTAATTTTCTCAAATTTTATTAAAAATTTTTTAATTTTGACACTAATTTTTATTATATTACAGAATCTCAGTCCATGGTCACTTATTGACCAGATTAAGACATTGGTATAGTATTTCTCTATATCAATGATTTTTTAGCTTTTTTCTTTTTTTTCTTCTTCTTTTCTTTTTTAATAGAGATTTCTTATAATTAGTAAATAATATATATATCTTTATTCTTCATTCATTTTTTACCTATTTAACAACTGTTGTTGTTGAAATCAGCAGCATTCGTAATCAAATATTAATGGATATACAAAGAATGCAAAAAGGGAATAATGAATTTTAAGTTTTTATTATCTAGTAATCATTTTGATGTTTAAAGTTAACTTTGGGTGATTTATATAGTATTAACTCTCATTACTCTCAGGATTACATGAATATTGCTGTTCTTTAAATTATTCATTGTTAAACCCAAAAAAAATTCTTTTGACAACCAATACTACCTATTGTTTCAATTATATATATTTAATTTTACATGTAAAATTCCTTTATTTCTCAGAAAAGACTATTCAAACTTTTAAATTCTGTGGAAACTTCATGATCTGATAACTGAAACTTAACACACACGCACACACAATGAAATCGAGATTTTAAAATTGTGCTTGTCTTTTATGACTGATTTTAACAAATGTATGCAGAAAAATTTGGATTTTTTTCAGTAGAATGATGAAGTTCATACTGTTGTTAAATAGTAATTCTTTTATCTATAACAATTTTTTAATTATAAACAATTTTTCATTGAAGGACAAAAAATAAAGTTTAATGAACAATTATACTTCCAAATATATATGTCATTTAAAGAAATTTATATATTTTTTCAATAAATTTTATAGAGCAGTTATTAAATAATTTTTTATGAGATTATCACTATAAGTTAGTATTCTGGTATTTTAATATTAAATTAAAGAAAAAGAAAATTTAAGAATATTCAAATCATGAAACAATAGTTGTTATAAAATTGAAATGTTTTGTTTAGTAATAGTTACATTGTAAATATTATCAAAACATTTTATTTAAATTTAAAAATAATTAAGATTATCTTTCATTTATAATGCTATCATCTAACAAAATATTCAATAGTTTAATATTTTGTTTATAAATTTTTTATGAAGAAAAAAATCTAAAAACAAATAAAAATTAAATTTACAGATAAGATAATGCCAGAAATAAAATCTCTGGCCATATTATCACATAGAAGTTCAAATAACAATCATAACTCTACCAAAAATGAAATAAGTCTGAATCAAATTAACTTTTATTTTATGGTGTCTTATTATTATTATGCAGTATACTCTTGATTAACTAGGATAGTTAGGAAATTAATTTCCCTTAATAATTCACAAAAAAATCATAATTATGTACAGTATGTATTTATTGTTAAAAAATAAGTATTATAAATTATATACATATGCATATTCAACTGTTCTATTTATTGAAAAGAGTAAAAAGAAATTTTTTTATTTGCAGTATTGCACTTCTTATAAATTGCTAAAATGTGAAGTATAGGAATTTTAAGAAACTCAATTCAATACTGTCTTATCTCTATAAAAATATATAAATTCTAGTATAAGAGAAAAACAATAATAATAAAAATATTTAAATAAAAAATACAAGTTAATTTATATAACATCATTCTTTACCAGTATCTGCCATCTTATTTACGGTTATGATACAATTAAGCACTCTATATTTATAATGTATTTTCTGCAGAAACTTTTAAATTTTTGATATGTAGTATTATAAAATGCAATTGATATTTGTTTCTGTTTTAAACAAATTATTGTACAAAGAAAACATTGTATTTTGCCAAACACATTCATAACAAGCAAATTATATGCAGCATGAAATTTTTATTGATTAAATAAAAATAAATATAATTTTTAATTTGATTATTTTTAATGATAAATAATAATGCACCATTATCTGTAAAAAATACAATATAGTGGCAAATCATGGAGCTGACTCCATGATTTTGATACTGATCTTCAATTATGTTGATTGACTGCATTTCACTTATTGCTTTGAAAGTCTTTCAGTTTTATTTTGATCTTGCTTTTTTTTTATCTTTTAATCTGATATTTGAATAATACTTCTGTAGAGATTCAAAATAATGGAAAATTCTACCTGAATAAGGGGTGGCGTCATCTGTTGACAAAAAAATCTTCCATAATAAAATTTTTTTTTTTTTTTTTTTTTAATTTCTCTGACACTTGTCAATGGTTATATATGTTTTTATAAAAATCAAGATAGGAAAATTGCATATTTATTTTATTTTATTTTTTTTATTTTTTGCATATTTTCTTAATTTCCTTTATAAATCTTGAAACAAAATTATATAAGGGAAAATAAATATAATTCAACAGATAATTTATAAAATTTGTTATCTAACAAGAATATGGTATAGGTTGTATGAAGTAATTTATGACAAATATATGATTATTTCTATATTTAATGCAACAATAAAAATAAATACTGTAAGAATAATTTATAATTGCATTTAAAATGGAAAGCAAATTACTGAAATTTAGATTTTTAATCAGTGATCAAAATTAGAATCAAATTGTCAAAGATATTATATAATAAAAGCATAAATTTGAGGCATTTATAAAACTTTTAGATATCGTGTCTAAGATAAAACATCTATAATTATACTCTTTTCAACTAAAGATGGTCTACCTTATATAATAAAGACCTTATGAATTTCAAAGGCCAATCCATCTGATAGAATAGTAGGTTTCTATTTTGTTCATCCAACAATGGTTTACTTTTTACCATCGCTAATAATTTGAAATGTTTGTTATTTTTTAAAAATTGTTGAATTAATACTTTATATTTCATGGTTATGCTATTGAATATTAAATTAAATCTTTAATCGCTTAAAATTAAATAAATACATCAAATGATATCATCGTCCTTTAGTATTTAGCAGTAATAACGGATAGCACAGTTCTTTGTAAGCGAGAGGAAACATTGCCCAGTCAAGCTAGAAATGTTATTTTAAATGTAGAAGTACTTTGGAAGGCAGAAATCTATACAAAGTGACATCTTCAACAACACTTCACTCACTATTGGTATTTCTGTATCAACAGTTAAAAGAATTGTAACTGAAGGAAGCAAAACAGCAGACAATGACCTGGAAATGGAAATTATGCCAATTAAATTGTCAACACCTGGAAAGAAAAGGCATTTTAATATTTAAAGTAAAGATTAAAATATTTTAATCTAATTACTATGTTTTAAATCAAACATCAAATCAAAAATGGTAATAAATTCTCTATTGCGATCCATTTTATATTATATTGCTTATCATTAATCCTAACTATAAAGACGCGTCGATCATCAAATTTCACCTTGAAAGTTCTTTAGTTGAAAGGACTGTAAATATCACTTCTGAGTTGAGGATTAATCCTGGTTAATCCACAATCTGGATAATCAGAAGTCTGCTGTATAATGGGTGGTATTTATGTTATGTTTTATATTAACAGCAAATAAGAAATCAAATTTTTATCATTAATTTGAAAATAAACAAATTTCCTGTTACCATTTTAATTATATAATCAGACTGTGAGGTAAAAGTTCAAAAATCAATTTTAAATATTTATATTTTAATAAAATGTTTTTATAATCAAAACCTAATAATTTAATTTTATATTTGTATATATTAATATAGAATGAATTCAAGTGACAAATAATAATAGCATCATATAAACATTTTCTTTAATATTATAAGAACTTTTAAATATTTTTACATTAAAAGGTTTTTACAAAATATTTTTTTTTTATTGCTATACATGTTATACAGTTTAGGTTCTATTATGAGGACAGATTCTATACAAACTTTCTAAAAATATTAATTTCCTTTATTCAGTATGATCTAGAACAAATGGCATTTAAAAAACTTTATATCTTGTTAATTTATGAAAATTATTGCTGTATTTATTTGGTATACAGTATAAAGAAACAATAAAAAAATATTTTTATATAACATTTAAAAAATATCATTAATATAAAAATTAATGAAAATTTTTTCAGAGAGCTTATATCAAAAATTATAATTAGTTACAGTTTAATATATGTTGAAAAATAGTTCATTGTTAAACTCTTTTATAGATGCATTCTTGAAGCAATAATCTACAGTTAAAAATCAGTACAATTTTTATTTTATATGGCTTTCCACATGGATATAAAATGGTTGTGTGTAATAATTTAATGAGTTGCTCTTGGATCATGGTGAAAATTTTCGTTTATTGGGATTCAAAAATTAATCTCATTTTTTCCAAATGGAAAGCTAGCAAACATGATTATCTAGCAGATTTTTTTTCTCAGCTGTTAAGGGATATGCAGAATTTTGTCTGTACTTTACAAACATAAACAAAAATCTGCTGATTAGAAGTTCAAGAAAAACTTACTAGCTACTTAACTGTTTACTATTTTTATACATACTACTCAATTTCACATTTGTTTTATTTATTATTTATATCAAGATATGTTAAGCTAAAGTAAATTATCATAATGTGGAATCTGAGAGAAGCTTTAACACTTATCTGGAATATGCAAAAATTAACTTACAAATTTAAGAAAAATTCTTAAGAAATTTTATTTTCCTAACATTTTCATAAGATTAAGATGCTTTTTTGTATTGGATTTTATTTTTTACAAAAAAAAATATCTAATATATGACAGAAACTATATTCCACACTTTATACTCATAAATTTCTAATCATTCAGAATAACGTGTAGTTAATAATTCTATAAATAATTGGAGATATCTTTTGCCTTGTATTGTGACATTTGCATTCTCGGAGTAGAATATATAGAAATAAATTTATCTTAAATGGTCGAAGACTGCAGTTTATTCTAAAGAATTATGAAATACTACTGGCATCATTGTAGATTTCTAATCAACAAATTTTAAATATTATACATTTAATATCTAATTTTAGAATTTGAAAATATGCTGAATTTATTATGATATTCTTGTCATATAGATTGAAAGATTTTGTATTTTACATAGAACATTTCTTAACATTAAAGATATGCAAAATCACTATGGCCATATATATATATAATATACTGCAATATAGTTATGTATACACAACTTTTCACTGTTCAATAGTGGCAGTTTATTATAAATTTATAATTTTTTTTTTTTTTGAAGAAATGAAAAATTCAAAATTGAGTAATTGCAGTATAATTTTGATTTATCATTATTTTAAGAATATTAATGTGTTAAAGCATACTTGCAAAGTTCATTTTGGATGATGAGTTTAGAAGAATCATCCAAAGCCATTGAAAAGTGAATTATGTAAACAATAAATCATCAAAAGTGAACTGTCTAAACAAGTCCACCTCAATTTTAGTGAGTAAATTAAATTTTTTTTTTAAATTGTAATGGTTTTTAACTGGAAAGAATATCAAAACTTCATTAATTTAGGTGTACTGCAGGATTTGTGTGTGTGAAGTACTAAAACAATAGAAGACAGGAAAAAAATAATAGAAAATGCTAGGAGAGAAATTGTGAGAAAACAATATTCTGAAATTGATAATAGAAGATATTCAAAAGAAAATATAAACAATTTTCACTTGGTAGTCATCTGAACTTTCCAAAGTAAATCAGTCAGAAAAAAAATAGAACTGGAATCAATAACATTTATATTTGCAAACTTTTTTATTTGTTTACATGTTACAAAGTTTTAATTGTTCCAATGCAATAACTTTTGCAAGATATCTCAATATAATTGGCAGTTTTAAGCTGGTAGAAAGAATTTTTCTCATACTTTTTTTTTATTAATGATGTGAATTTTTTTAAGCAACCCTTCAAATAACATTTCTATCTTCTATAGTCATTCTTTTAATAAACTTATTGAAGCTCCCATTGCATTACAAGATCATGGCTTTACTCATCAGTACTGCCTTTTTCAGTATTTTACCTTTCCTTTTCCATTGAAATAAATGGATATATGAAATAGATTTATCTAGTGCTTGTCAGTTGCCAGCATGACAATAGTTTGTGTAAAATATTGGGACCATTTTGGGTATTAAGCTTATCGAAAATGATCAATATTTAATCATCTCTCTTTGGATGTCTGTATGTCAAAACAATATTGCAGAAATATTATCCAATTTGAAAGAAATTTGCATATACAGAAGGAATACTTATCATTCAGCTAATGATGATCTGATCTTATAATTGTCCTTACAATATCCTGAATTTATCTATTTTCATATTATATTTGCTAGAATTATCTTTTTGTTTTATTGAAAGATTGGTCTGCCAATGGTGTCAAAATAAAACATTTGCTTATTACCTTGGTGTTTTGGAATCAAATCCAAATGATTTCACTATCTTGAAAGATTCAGTATTTCATTGTCTATTGTTGTTGCTAAAATTATTACCATTGTGGGTCATTTTTTTATCCATGATAGTTATTAAAACAATTCCATTGTTAGTAGAGGACTACCTGTATGGTATAGGAATCTACTAAACACTTGGCTGTCAAAGGTTGATTAAAATCTGTTTTGGAGTTCACTTATGTCAAAAGATAAAAATCTGTTCATTACTCTCTGAGATGATAATTAGAATTTGAATAAGTTTGAAAAAGTAAAATCAGTGGAAAAGATCATGTGATTGATCCATTGATCTTAACTAATTAGTTTTTAATAATTATTATATATTCATTTATCAAGTATTCACTAATTATATCAAATCCAACACAAACAACCTCACTTTACTGACTCCATTTTGAAATGAATTTATAAACTTTTCCCAAAGTGAATTGTGTAAATGCATCTTTATCTAAATATATGGATTTTGAATTATAAAAAAATTATACAATTATAGTATGTTTTTTTAAGAATTTAAAAAATTTTGAAAAATTTTTTTCAATTCTTTATAACTTAATTTTTTGAAATTCGTAACAAAAAATTCACAAATAGTTTTATTGTTATTAACCGTGTAAATCGATCTAAAGAAGATAATGAAAAGTTGGAGTTCTTTATAACCGTGTAAAATGAGATAAGGATTAAAGGGAAAAAAATTCTTTATAACCGTGTAAAATGAGATAAGGATTAAAGGAAAAAAAGGATTGGATTCATTAATTTTAGAAACACAATTTAATGCTTATACTTTTTCAATTTATTTTTAAAAATGAAAACATAAACATTAATTAGCGTCGAATACGGTACAAAAAAAATTAACAATATTCCGTACAAATAAAAACAATAAAAGCATTCAAACATAAATAGGCAAGCTGCAAGCATGAGTTGAGTTTAGTTGAACTGCGAGACTTGGACAGTAAAAGTTAATAGTGAGCAATAAATTGTGAAAGCGAAAGTGGACTAAGAAGAACTGTGAGTTATTCTGAAATAGACATAAATTAGTGTTGTATGAGATAATTATTGGATTTTGTATTGAATTTAGTTATAGTGAAACAAAATTATTTTGTTTTGTGTGAATAAATTGGATTATACGAAATATAGCTGTATTCACTCTTTATTAATCTCTACGAACTCGTAAACCCAGAAAACGTGACAATATGATACTCTTTTAATTTATAAATAGCATAATGCAAAACAATCGAAATAAAACCCAAAAAATTTTTTTGTTTTCATTTAAAAACTGTGTAAATCGAGGGCTAGGTGTATTTAATTAATGCAATGGGTGGGCTTATTTTTCGACACAAGTTGTCTCAAATTGGGATCTTATCAGATATCACTACTACTAAATTCTTTTTCAGTCATTAAATGATATTGATATTTTGTCTTTAAACAGCTACAGCAGAAATTTGCTGGGTATGTGGATGCATGTACTGTATTTATAACCCTTCTTTTTTTTTTTTGACACAAATTTGAATTTATTTTTTGCTTGTTTGTCTAAAAAATGATGTTTTTATTAATTCTTGCATGCCCCCTTGCAATAGACTAGTACACCCCACAGTTTGGAAAACACTGTCTTACTTTATGATCTATAAACTATTAGTTCTGTTTTTATGCAGAATATATAAATTGTCTTTTAAAAGGGGTCGATGCAAGAAAAAGGTTGGGAATCTCTGATTTACAGTGTCGATTTTATTTAAAATTTTTAAATATTTGCCGAGATATCAAGAAAGGACTTTACACTCAAGTAATTGGCTGAATAAAATTAAAAGCCAGCCATTTAATACAAGCCATCGTAGATTCGTTAAAATAAACCAAAATCTACCATACCACGTCTCCTACAAGAAAATCAACTGCTTGAGTAGTGGGCATTACAGAAAGAAATTCCAAGAACATCCAAAACAAAGCGTGATGGAAAGGTTTCAGAAGTCGAAGAAGCATTAGATCAATGATTTTTATAGTTAGAGGGCGAGAGGTGAATTTCAGCAGCCCAATTTTAAAGACGAAGTCAGAGAAGATCGGTAAAGAAACTAATAATTAGGTACCTATAAAGCATAAAATATTTTAATAAAGCATTAAAATAGGTACCTAATTATTATTTTTATCTATTATTTATTTACCCAAGAATTACATATTTTATTTTAGAATTTATTATTACTTCGTTTAATTGGGGCAGCCGCTTAATTGGGCCAAAATGGCTTAGTACCAACATGCCTCAATTAAGCGGAATCTACTGTACATAAATTTTATTCAGTTCGGGTGATATTCAAACAAGACTATCTTGAAATACATTCTATTGTTACATTAATAATAATTTTTTATAAGTTCATTCTCTCATAAGTCGGCATAACATTCAAATCCGATATCTATATGAGTTATTGTGCTGATGGGCTATATAATAGACTTACGAGGTGATATCAAAAAGTTTTGAGACTAGTTCTGTTTACAAGAAAGTACTTTATCTACGTTTATACATTATCACTTTCAAAATATCAATAGTTCCCTTGCATAACAATACTGCGCTTCCAGCATTCCTGTCACTTCTGGAATACGCCCTCGAAGTGTTCTTTTAGAAGCGTGTCAAATAATTTCTACGATTCGCGCTGGATCTCCGCAATGCTATCAAAACGACGTCTCTTGAGCTGGATCTTATTTTTGGAAAGATAGCGAAGTCCGCAGGAGCCAAATTCTGGCGAGAAACTCACGTGTGAGGAGAGCTCGGAGACAAGGTGCATTGTCGTCCATGGAGCATCTAGTTTTTAGCACGTCACAGATCCGGTCGCATTCACCGAATGTCCTAAAATCTGGCAGTAGAACTCGCTATTGACGGTCTGGCTATTAGGGACGAATTCTTGATGTACTATCCCGCGAATGTCAAAAAGGATGATGAGCATGCGAGACGAAAAAGGAGAAACGGGGTCGAGGTATGGACCCCGTTTCGCCTTTTTCGGTCGTGGAGATGATGGACCCTTCCACTGTGATGTTACAGAGACGTTTGACAGAATCATATCAAACGTCTCTGTGGCAGAGTTGCCCAGTTTAACGCAGAATTTCACGATCGGTCTTTGTTATAACTTGATATCCATGATGAAATCTCAGACGTGGTCAGAGTAGCATCAGTTGCAGGGCTCCTGATATACACAGGATGATGTCTCTTAGCACACTATCGTATGAAGGTCCTTTCTCCCTGTTACTGCACGTGCAGCACTGGGCTATTATTTGTTGGCGAGTCACAGAATTAGTCTCGAAACTTTTTGATATCACATTGTATTTAATTCATATATGTTTATTTCACGTTGAAATGAAAAGGATCAAAAAGATTGTTGTGAAATTAATGATAAATATTCTTAGTTCATACAAATTTTATTCATTCACTTTGGATGAAATATAGACAAGCGCAATAGCAACTTTTTCCTGATATTTTAAAAAAATTCAATAAATGAATAAAAAATTTTTTAAACTAATTTTAAATCGCTACCATTTACTTCTTATGTAGTATCGTATCATATAAAATATATACGTTACTAAGATTGATTCAATAAAGGGAAACTTTCTTGAATTTCCTATTTGATTAATTTGGTATAAATACAAACTGACCCTGTTTGTGGAACCTGCGGTGACGTTGGGCATTGTTCTAAGGATTGTTCCTCTAATGATTCTTCTAAATTTAAGTGCATTAATTGTAGTAAATATAATAGCAATTGTAAAAGTGATAGGGATAAGGATTTTGAAAATCATTGTGCTTGGGATCCTATTTGTTTCGTTCATAAGCATCAGGTTGAGATTGAAAAATCTAAGGTAGTTGTTCTTAGGCTTCCTTTCTTTGTTTAGTGTTTGGTTTGTCTTGTTTGGGGGTTTGCTTCTTTCCTTTTTTTGTTTTTCCTTGTTTGCTTGTTCTCTTTTCCTTTGTTTTGTTTGGTTTCTTCCTTTTGTCTTGTTTGTTTTTTGTGGGGCTTCTCCTTTTGTCTTTTCCTTTTCTTTGGTATTTGTTTCTGCGTCCTTTTGTTTCCCGTTTTGCTTGTTTTTCTTTGGTTTTCCTCCCTGGTGTTGCTTTCTTTTGTTCTTTGTTTTCTTGTTTTCTCTTCTTTTCTCGCTTTTCTTTCCTTTTTCCTTCTTTTCCTTTCTCCTTTTGTCTTATGTGTGCCTTTTGTCCTTGCTTGCGGCAGCCATAGTTGTCCTTCCCCTTTTGCCGTTTGGCCTCCCCTGTTCTTTGGCTTCCCTTTTTATGTTTCTAAATTGACAACTTATGGCTGTCGTTGGTTTCTCCATTGCAGTGCTTTTTTCCTTCTGCTGCTCTGGAGAACCCAGAAAGGTTAGGTTAAGTTCTCTAATCCTCTTTCCTTTCCTGTCTTTTTCTCCCTTCTGTGTGTATGCCTTGTGTGTATTTGAGTGAGCGATTGTTTTTGTCTTCTAATGATCACTTTCCACATGCGCAATAAAGGTTTTACATAACACAATACACATTTAATTATTATAACGCCCTCTCTTGGGCATAGTATACATTCTTATTACACACTTCTTTAAGCACCTTTGTATTCTTTTTGAATGGTAAGGGCTCTCTAGTGCTTTGACTGTCTCTTATTAAAAAAAAATAGGCCTACATAATAAAATTAACATCGATCCCGGGCAAAGATCATATAATAATCAATTTTCCGAGATTTAAAAGAAATAAAATGAGTTTAATTTTATATGTAAAACGAGGAATAACAACAAATTTGTGTATCCGAAATAGTTATATAACAAAATATAGTAGTTATTTTGCCAAATATTGGAATCAATAACTCTTATTAAATCTTAACTCTTGCAAGATTGATTACAATCGGAATCAACTTATTGAAGCATTCATTCTACTCTCTAATTATTATTAATAATGGCATTATATTCAAGAGAAATATTGAATAGGACACAGAATGACGAATTTGAAACTTCAAATTCAATTAAATTAGATAATTTGAAAATAACAAACACAGTTAAAAAAGCATTTTTTTAATTCTGCATTTTCTCTGATCGGCAGGTCGCTTCATTCAATTAATATCGAAGAAATTTGAAATATAAATGTTTCTTGGATTACTTAAACGCTGATTGAGAATTTTGATCCAGTCTGATAGAATGAAAGATGAATAGAAGTGGGTTTTTTTCTATAGTGAACTATACAAACCTTTACGGTTTACATAGTTCAATTGATTTTGACCAAATTCTGAACGATGATGTTCTTACGAAATTTTTAAACATTTCTTGCAAATTTCACTTCAACAGAACTAAAATGCAGAAACTAAAAGCGATTCTTTCAACATATAGGCTCAATATTTTTACAGCTTAAATTGCTCAACTGATTTCTACCAAATTCAGAATAGATCAGTGATTTCTCAAAGTGAGTGATACCGCCATTCAGTGGGCACTGGAACAGTTAAAGGGGGCTTTTGAAGTTCCAAGTGATATTGGGAGCGCGATATAAAAATCGGTGGACAGTGGAAGAAATAATTGAATGAATGAATTATAAAAAACTTTTTAAATTACTGTACATCTTATGTACCTGTTCATAGTGTTTTTATAGAGTTGAAACTTGAAACAAAATTGGTAAGTTAATTTTTTGTCTTATAGATTTTTTCAAATGACTATGTTAAAAAACCTTGTATTTTACGCCACAAACTACAGAAGTAAAACGTACTTTACTTTCCCAAGTACAGTACGTTCATTTTAAAACAAATCGGAACATTATTTTTTTCAATTTCCCCTATGAGCTATTTTCAGTGCATAAACTTCAAATTCCAATTTTGGTTGCAAAAGCAGACATGTGAACTTTATCCTTCTGATGGAATATTGTACAGAAATTTCTCATAGTATTCCCTTCGACTTAATTACCGGAACGCAGGTTCAGTGCAGTAACAATTCTAATAACTAAGAAAAGATATCGGCTGCAGAAGTTAATTTTTTGTCTTATAGATTTTTTCAAATGACTATGTTAAAAAACCTTGTATTTTACGCCACAAACTACAGAAGTAAAACGTACTTTACTTTCCCAAGTACAGTACGTTCATTTTAAAACAAATCGGAACATTATTTTTTTCAATTTCCCCTATGAGCTATTTTCAGTGCATAAACTTCGAATTCCAATTTTGGTTGCAAAAGACATGTGAACTTTATCCTTCTGATGGAATATTGTACAGAAATTTCTCATAGTATTCCCTTCGACTTAATTACCGGAACGCAGGTTCAGTGCAGTAACAATTCTAATAACTAAGAAAAGATATCGGCTGCACTAATCGTGGAGATTTGAGAATGTTGTTAACAAAAATTGAGCCGAATATTGATAAATTGGCACAAGCTCATCAGGCTCATCCTTCTCATTGAACTTTTTTGTTACTTGTTTAATTCGTATTCCCGTCCTCACTATAGTTTAGTTAAATATGATTATGTATTTACTGTTAATTTTATTAATATACAAGTAACCCAACTTCATCATTACTGTTTTATTTTCTTACATATTTTTGTAAAAGATATAGATGTAGGTTTTTTGGGGAACATTGAGCACTTAATTTTTTCTAAAAGTGGACGGTACATTAAAAAAGTTTGAGAAACATTGATATAGATGTTTCTTATATTACTTAAGATTTCCTAAGTATTTTGCTACAATCAAACTAAAAATAAAGATCATATTTAATGACGTGTTTTTATATTGCTATTAGCAAATACTTTCTCTTGTTACACTAATAATAATATTTTTTATAAGTCCTTTCTCAGAGAAATAGTTTGCAAAAAAATTAGTAGTTCGTATAAATCTTACATATTCTAATACAATATATAAAAATAAGCCAGTTTAGTACTGAAAAATTAGAATATTTACTGTAATTCAGAAGCTGTTATTTGATTAATGATATTTTTTATTTTTTCATCATCAGTCAAGTGGCCCCATCTAAATTGTAGCAAATATCCGAATTACTCGTTACTTTACTATGATTGATTAATTTTTTATATATTAGATATTTTAGATTAGATATATTTTACGTAGAAGTGTTTAAACAATATAAAAAATTTTTATATGCATTTATTGATCTAATAATTAAATATTTAAATAGAAATAAGAATATAAATATCTTTATTAATGATATTTTATTTTTAACTCCCTATAAATTTTTTCCTGGATCTGTTGATTATAACTCAGAATAAATGAAAGAGTTCATCAACTAATAAATCAGATAGATTAAAAATTAAAATGATATACTGAACTGTATTAAATATTCAAAATGATATATTTTTATTTTATTTCGTATGATTCACATCATAAAATAAATAATATTATAATCATTAAGCCAGGAAATTGAGTGCAGTTTTAAAAGAATCATTTTATGCATATATTAAATGGTTACAGTTAAGATAACTCAGAATCAATAAAAAGTCTGAACAGCATTATTAATGACCATTAATATTTTACTCAATGTTCATCCGTATGCTATCATGTCGACTTGGACTATGATTTATAAACTATGGAATAAAGATAAAAAAAAAAAAAAAAAAAAAAAAAAAAAAAAAAAAAAAAAAAAAAAAAAAAAAAAAAAAAAAAAAAAAAAAAAAAGGACTGCTTAACAGAAAACTGAGACTTAACTCAAAAGAATATTCATGATTGATTAAAATTAAATTGTTTCTTCATTTTTTTAATGATTATTCGAGATATGCTTTGTCGATCCGTAAGAAATATTTTTAATTTATACGTAAGGAAGAATCTAGATTATCTCGATCGCCTTTCTCTGAAAATTTATTTTAAATTTAATATTTAGTCGACGGAATAATAATCTAATTTAACAAAATTAGCAGATAATTTAAATTATCTTCATAAAACTGCAATTACCTTAAAGCCACTCATCCATATATATTTTTAATTAATCGCTACGTTAATAACTTTCGTCAAGAAGACATAATTTGCATATTTACTGTGTAAATATTGATTTTTATAAAATTTATTTTTTTTACATCTAACAAACTTCGAAAAAATGAAAATAAACGGATCTAAGCTGATGATACGCTTTGAAAATAGATCAGTATGATGGCTTATTATTATTGTTATAATATTCATTAATTTTCATGTCTTGTGTTAGAAATATGTTGTTCCAGGAAATTTCGGATGATATTTAATTCTATCTTTAATTTAATGCTTAGTCATCTGAATTATTACAAAAAAAAATTAGTTTTTCTGAATTTTAAATTTTAAATTTCAAAATGCAATCTTATCTCTCCCAAGACTCTCATTAGAATACCAGTTATGAATATTTTTACCGTTTTAAACTGCAGATGTACTGTAAATAAATAAAAGACGATAATGTTTTATTAAAATAATTATGCAATAGATTTAAAAAATCGAACATATTGTTAAGAGGACAAAAAAATATTTAAATAGTAAAATTTATTCGATTTCCGTTTTACATATTCCGGATGAACTACGTCAGTAATGTATCAGAAACACAATAACTATATATGTTGTCTATAACATTTGCAATTCTAGGAGAGCAGACAGTTTCCACTGAAAAAAGTGCGAAGAAAAATATTTAAAATTACATTAATTATTTTATCAAATTCGTAAAAGCGCAATTCCCATTATAGCTATTTGCCATTTTAATTAGCGAAGTATGAGTAACGTGCGAAATTAGCGCATAACTGTTATATCTCTAAAGGATAATACTATATTTTTAATTTTTTGGATATTTTCACGTCCTTAAAACTTATATAAGCATTCTCACTATTTTTATAAAATGCATTTTTTTAATTATAAATATATGTAAAAATGTCCTATTCAAATTTTTAAATTTGAATAGGACATTTTTACATATATTTATAATTATAATTTTTACATATATTTTTAAACAATTAAAAGTAAACGTTTTCATCTTTTTAAGTTCAAACATTAAAATTACAATATCTATCTACTGTATATACTTATTTTATTTTAACTATTATAAAATATTTTATTCTAGCATAAAATCAGCAATAAATAAAGACAACAATTTATTCCTTAAAATATGAGTATTTTATGTTTAATTATCAGCCATTCCAAATAGAAAATAACAGTACAGAATTAAATTTGAAAAAGGTTTTTTGAATTAAATTCCACATTATACTCTAAAATTTTCATATATTTACAAATAACTATTTTTGATAAAGAAATTAGATTAGTATTGCATAATTATATTAATCAATAACACTTCTGTAAAATATTAATATTAATAATAAATTTACAGTATATATTAAAAATATTATAAAAGTTCATTGTAATGATAATGATTTGAATTAAATTAAAATTATTTCATTTTAAGAAAGAAATATTGTTTTTATTTGTTGCTAACTTGTGTCCCAATGATATCTGTATGTTACTTTAAAAAGAGTGAATTTCATAGTCAATATTACAAACTATAATTACAATATTTAATTATTTCATTTTAAGAAAGAAATATTGTTTTTATTTGTTGCTAACTTGTGTCCCAATGACATCTGTATGTTACTTTAAAAAGAGTGAATTTCATAGTCAATATTACACTATTGTAATTGTAAAATAAAACTGTCTTTTTCCAATATTACCATCTATAACTTCAAAGCAATGCTGGAATACTTTTCAATAGTTTGTGGTGTTGAAACAGTATCTTTTCAGCTTCAAGAATAAAAAAGTTTGAAAGAGCTAATTTGGGTAAATATAATAAGATGTTTTCTGCAAGATATGTATGCATAGACAAAGTAGAAAGGACAGATATATCATCATTGCAAAAAACCAGTTATCAATGAACCATTTTTATGATGATCTTTTTTTGAAAATTCATTCAAGTGCCTTAAAATATCTTAATAAAATATTCTCTGTGAATTATCCCTTCTGAATAACAAAAAAAATCATACCTTTCATATTTGATTTCACTTTTAGAACTTTCTTGAGGTAATTTTATTAGTGCATGATTGTTTAAAATAAACATCATACTGAAAATGTTCAAGCTATTCCTGATAAACACTAATGTGAATTCCTTTAGATCCTCTGTTGAGAGATAGTGAATAAATCTTGTAGTATGACATATTCAGATCCTTGATTAGAATTTATTGAGACTTTTCATAAGACATATTTTTTTTATTGATCAAATATTTAGTTATTATTTGCCTATCTAAACAAATAAGATTATAAATGATGATGATAATGATGTCTGTTCTTGCTATTAAAGCAACTGGAATATATCTTTAATGTTTTTCAACAAATTCTTAAATTTTTTGTGCCATTCAAACATTCATCTTGCTCATCATTTCTTCTTCATAAGCCTACTTCAACATTTCATATATTTCCAAAGTTTTCTCCTAATTTCACATAAATTTTTTGCTCTTGTATTCATTGCAGAGAATTTGAAATGCAACATCACTATTTATTAATATTCATCAAATGATATGAAAAATATGTGCCAATATCATTCCTGTAAATTAAAAATTAATAATTCTGTCACCAAATTCAGTGCTTTGAGTGTATTCTTAACAAATATTCTGAAATCATTCAATTCCTAAATCTTTCAAATATTTCGAATTTTGTATATTCAAATCTTGTCTTCATCTACAACTTATTATTCTGTTTTTCTTTCTTTCTCTTTTTTTTTACTCATACTGTATATTTTGAGCATTTATTGAAATTGAATTGTCATTTTATTAAAATGAATTTATCGAACAAATTTGAAAAATTATTAATACATTCTAGAGTTCAAAAAAAAAAAAATAATAATAATTATATTTATTCTATTTTATTTATAATATTTTTTAAGAATATGACAAAAGACAAAAGTATAATGCAATAAAACTTCACAAAATTATGTTCTTTCTTTTAAAATTTTAGAAATTTGTTGGGTGAACTAGAACTGAATTAACTGACATACAAACATACTTGTGCATAAGGTCAAATGGAAGAAGACTCTACTGGGCAAATTCTTTAATCCTAGGAAATTCTAGAGATATTTTGAAAAATGATCCTATGTCTTAAATAGTCCCTTCTCTCTGTTTCTCATTTCAAGTATTTCTTAGTATGTGTTAACATTCATTGAAATATGCTTCTCCAAATCTGATTAATGCCTAAACATTTATTATAAATAAAATAAGCAAGAGAGTTACCATAATAAATCATATATTACAGTGGGTGATTGGTTAACGATCATAATCTGTTCAAAGATGATTCTTTCGAATTAGAGACATCTCATTTTCAGTTATCATATATTTATATTTTTGCTAATTATGCTCAATTGTTTTTAGTCATAGGACTTCCATTATAGAATTATCATTCTGGTAGAAAATTTTATTGTATTCTGCCTATCAGGAAGCATTCTCAGGAGTTACAGCTTATAATGGTTATGTTATTATAAAATATATTATTTTTGTAACATGCATTTTAATAATCATAAAACATTTAATAAAATAATATACAGACAGGATCCGTAAGTCAATGGCACAAATGAACAAAGATTTAGAAAGGCTTTATTACTGAATTATCACACAAAAACGATTTGTGCAGAAATGGTTGACACAGGAGGCAATGTTTAGATTTAGGCTATGTTTTTCCATAGATGTATTGTTCCAAATTTAATATTAAAGAAGTTTTTTCTTTCCTTAATTCTTTGAATTATTTTTTGTGAGGACATTTAAAATCTCTGATCTAAGAAACAGAAGCTCAAAATGTCATGGAACTAAGTAACATGAATTACAAGTTCTTGTGATGTTATCAGATCCATATCAAGAATCTTTAAAAGTATATGAAGATTTCTACACTGTCAAGCAGAAGCTTATATTCAAAGAAATTGCCAAGATTTCAAACAATGTCTGTAATATTATATTTTTGTATGTTGTTTTCTTTGATTTATAATTTTGTAACATAACTCAGTAATAAGGCCTTTTTGAATTTATGGTCATAAGACATTTTACACTTATTTTTTTTTACCATAAAATACACCTGTTCATTTTTGCCATTGACTTATGGATTACTCTGTATATTTAATAATAAAATAATAGAATATATTTATTCTATAATTAAATATAAATAATAAATAATCTATATAATAATATTAAAATTAATAAGACTCCCTTTCTGAAATGTGCATGATACCAGCAAAAAATACAACTACAGGATTGGATGAAATCAATATAGAAAGTACAGTAAGAGCTATAAAAGCTAGACTAAATGAACATAAAAAAGATATAAAGAGTGGTAATTTGGAGAAAACATTGACAAAAACATTCTATGTAACATCAATAAATACTGAATGGAGTAAAGCAGAAATTGTAAAGACTGTCCAGAATGCTCCAAGTAGTTAAAATGGCAGAAGCTATAGAAATAGCCAAACAAGTAGATAACACCCAGCTGATTAACAACAATGCACCAGAAATCTATACAAATGCCATGGATTTGAGCTTTAGAAAACTATCTGATACAGGATAATTCCATGATTAGTTTAAGACCTTTATAACAGAATATGTTATTCCTAGATCATTCAAAGTTTTTCATGTTCATTTAAGGATATATTTTTACATAAAGGTTTTCACTGATTCTTTAGAATCTTCCTTCAGAATCTAGTTTATTTTAAATCTGCTCAATCCTTGACGATGCTAGATTTTAATGTGTGTACTGTGTTAATATTTATTAAATTTATGAATAATTAATAAATATAAAAATTAAAAACATTAGCAATGTTAGAAACTGAAACAAAATCTTATTAGAACTGACTAGAATAATTATTGTTTATATATAAAGCAAAACTTTATAAGTATAATGAATTGATATTTTTCAAATATAAATAAGAAGTTCCTATTTAAATTAGTAAATATATCTATCTATCTATCTATTTCAACTATGTATATTTAGAACAGATATAAAGAAAAAAAAAACAATGTTATAAAAGAATTACCATATATACTTGCATATAAGCTGATCTACTACATCAGAGTTTCAAATGTAAAAACTCTTATATAAGCAAACACTCAATTTTCGAGTATTAGAATAAATGACAAAACACCAGACTTACAGCATTCAAAAGTAATGATGTGATGCAAAAAAATGATGAATGGAAAGCAGATTGGAATTGTATTGTAGGAAAATACAAATGGATGAGACACAATTGCATCCAATTATGTTTCTCTAAAATATGATTTTATGTGTTTGTTTAGCAGAAAATATCAAATAAATATTAAAAGTTTCTGTCATTTCCAAATTTCAACAAAAATGTTTAACAAAGTTTAAATGAGAAAAAAATAAAAATCAAAATACAAAAGAAATTTTTCTATAACTGATGGGAATGGAAAACTGATCAGTGCATTAGTGCACAAGTTGATCATTGGAAGTGCAAAGGTATGGCTGAAATCAACTGCAAAACAATCACCATGTATTTTCTAAATGTTCAGAACTATCTGAAAATGCACAAATTGTTGATTAGAAATATTACAGATCACTATATTTCCATTTAATATCAAATGATAATATGGCAGGAAATTCAATTTGAAATTTGTCCGGATTTAGCTGGCGCACCCTGTATATTGCCTTTGATTTTGCTCTTTATGATAAGTTTCAATACTCTATCACTACTAACTTACTTTGAAACTTTCTGAGAAAAATTTCTCAAAAATAAGTTTCACTTTGATTATTAGATGTATTGTTTTACAAATGTTATATTGTACATAATTATCTCATTTTATATGATAAAAGAATAGTATATGATAACAGAATGATTGAAATAAGAAAAAATTTATTTGGGAAGAAATAACTTAATTTTTAAATATATTTATAGAATTTTTTAATTATGGATATAATTAATAAAAATAAAATTTTATTAATTGGCATAAAAATATTTAATAAACTGAATAAGTATTTTTATAACTAGGAGTAATAATTTAATTAATGAAAATCTTTTCTGATACTAAAGCTTTCCTAATATGTTTCTACTTGAAGATTATTAAAAAGTATACTTTTAGAGTGATATTGCAGATTATGTAAATAAATGGAGGGAAATTACAAAATTAAATTATAACCAAAAATTATATACAGTGGATTCTGCTTAATTGGGAAATCACAATATATATATAGTGGATTCTGCTTAATTGGGCCAAATCTCAAGAATTCTATATATATAGTAGATTCCAGTTAATTGGGTCAAATCTCAAAGAACAGAACACCAAACTAATAAACTAATACATAATTTAAATGCTTAATTGGGACAGTGGCAAAAAAGGAATCTCAATTTTTGATATATTTTAGGGATTTTTCGAAAGTATGGCAATACTATATGCACTAATACTTCCAATTTTTGATATATTTTAGGGATTTTTCGAAAGTATGGCAACATTACATTTTGATATATTTTAGGATTTTTCGAAAGTATGGCAACACTACGTACACTAATACTTGTTGTGCTATGGCAACACTACGTACACTAATACTTGTTGTGTGCTTTTTTTTAAAATAAAATTCCTTATATAAAAATTTATAATCACTTTATTGTACTGATAATTTTTCAGGTTAAACCTTTCTACAAGACAATACAGACTAACACGATGGAGTGGGTATTTTAATTTTTCAGGTTAAACCTTTCTACAAGACAATACAGACTAACACGATGGAGTGGGTATTTTTTATCGTCTTATTACATACACATCGTCGACACACTGTTGCCGCACTAATATAAACATCCATTCTTTAGTAAAATTATAAGTAAATATCACCATTGATAAATAATACATAACAATACTGTATTTGGCAAAACTAGTGTGATGAGAATCAGTTATCTATCGTCGTGAGTCTGGCAACTGTACTCTACTAAAGAGTTTATCGTTACTGTATCTAGTGATATTCATTTACAATGTCGACTTTATTTAAAATTTTTAAATCTTTCCGAGAATGCAAGAAAAGGAGTTACACTTTCAAGTAAAATTGTTTTGCTGGATAAAATTAAAAGCCAGCCATTTAATATATAAATTTGCTTTGCTGGATAAAATTAAAAGCCAGCCATTTAATACAAGTTATCATAGACTCCTGATATAATTGGTGGTACCAAAATCTACCATAGTGCATTTTCTACAACAAGAAAATCAACTGCATGAGCAGTGGGCATTACAGAAAGAAATCCCAGGAACATTAAAGAAAGCATGGTGGAAAGAATCCAAAAATCGAAGAAGTATTAGATCAATGGATTTCTATAGTTAGCGGGCAAGGCGTGAATATCACCCAGTGTTGAAGAAGTCAGCAGAGATCGGTAAAAAACTAATAATTAGCTACCTATTTTAATAAATTGTTAAAATAGGTACCTAATATTTTATTAAAGCATTACAATAGGTACCTAATTATTATTTTTTTTATCCCTACGAATTACATATTTTATTTTAGAATTTATTATTACTTGGTTTAATGATGACAGCTGGACCAAAATGGCTTAGTCCCATACGAATTACATATTTTATTTTAGAATTTATTACTACTTCATTTAATTGGGGCACGAATTATATATTTTATTTTAGAATTTATTATTACTTCGTTTAATTGAGACCGCCGCTTAATTGGGACAAAATGGCTTAGTCCTGATGTGTTCCAATTAAGCGGAATCCACTGTATATAGAAATTAACTAGAATTGATATAAATTGGTTTAGCTTAAACATCAAGAAATTTTTTTAGCTTTCATAAAATATCATAGAAGAATTTATTTCTATTTTTAAAATTTCAATAATAATAATTCTTGTTCAATTTCTATCAGTAAATCTCCAATTATTTAACTTATTTTTTTATATAAATTTAATAATAACACTATTTAATTAAAAAATTAGAAACTAAAAGCAATATAGGCAAAGCATATTAATTATGACAGTGGAAGTGAACCTTTTTGAGTTTCTGTGTGATGAAATAAAATTATTGCATTATATGTATATATATAGGTAGTCCTCAACTTCTGATATTCCAATCTTACAATTGCACTTAGGATATTCTGAACTTAGCTATTTTCATAGCATATTGGCTAGAAATACTTTATTTTATTAATGATGTAGTAAAGCAATTGCTTACTACCTTGAGGACCTAGGATCAAAACCAGATGCTTATATCATCATAAAGAATTCAGTATTCCATTGTAAATTATTACTACTAAAATTATTACCTTATGGTGCATTTTTGCCTTTTGATAAAATAACTCCATTGTAAGTTGAAGACCATTATTATTGTGTGCTAGAGTTTTTGTTATTGAGTTACAGCATTTCATTACTTTTAGAATAATAATTCTACAATCTGCAATATTTTTTAAAAGCATTATTTACAATTGTCTGTTTTGTAGAATGCTTATTTCAGAAATATGTAAATGTTAATAAAAAATATATAATAAAATTAACACATTTCTTTTGTGATTCTATATTTCAAAAAACTAGGATTTTACATTTTGACATATAATTGATAATTTGACTGTAATAAACATAAAATAAATTCAACTACTGTTTCTTAAAATTTTATCCTATAAATATCTTTTTAAGTTTTTATAAAATAAGTAATTTAGAAAATATTAACTTTAGAATGGTTACATAAAAATTGTGTAATTATAATTTATATCTGAGTAATTTATAAAAATGAAATAAATTTCAATAGTAATAATAAAATAAGTAATATATCAAATTTACTAAATTGATTTTTAATGAATTTATTTTTAAAGTTTTAATTAAATTCACTATATAATAATAATATATTGTTTATAAATCAATGGAAGCCAACCTTTTCTGAGACATAGCACATAATATTTAGTAAACATATAGCATACCACTTAATAAAGTGCAATGTTTCACATTGCACTTTATTAATGTTAATGCAGATATGTGCGTATAGAACTAGATGGTTTGGTAGAGCATCAATAAAATATTTCACTATAAAGTGACAAATTGTCTTAATTTTCAACAACTATAACTTTATATTATAATTACATAATTTTTTTTATATTGTCTAATGCTAAGCAGCATGTAATTAGGTGTATGAACTGCCTAGAACACTAAAACAATAACCAATATAGAGCACTAACGGCAGTAGTGACATCAAAATATATTTATTTCACAATAACAAAGTACTTTCGGTCTCTCTGCTAGACCATCTTCAGCGTTTACATTAAGTTATTATAATTATAAGTTATTACATTATTATATAACTTAATGTAAATGCTGAAGCTGGTCTAGCAGATATACCGAAAGTACTTCGTTATTGTGAAATAAATATATTTTGATGTCACTACTGCCATTAGTGCTCTAAATTGGTTATTGCTAAGCAGCATTAGACAATATTAATCAGTGACAAAGTGTGTTAATTGTGGCAAGCATACTGCATACTACTCTCAGACATCATATTATTATTGGTATTTTCAAATATTAATATATTTTGCAGTAATTAAAACTGAATCAATATATTTATCCAAAGAGCTGTTTTATAAAAGTGCAATAGATTCTAGATTAATCAATCCCATAGGTGCTGGTTCATTGGACATCCAATATCATCACGGAAACAGTCTCCACGTTCAATAATTGAATGACCAGTTAAAAACATGTAAAAATACTATTTATAGATTTTAAATTAAATAATAAAATATATATCTATTTTATATAAATGTTTGATAAACATTTACTTAGATAAAAAAAAATGGATTATTTCAATTTGTCTTTTTGATTTAAATTCATTTTTTAAGCAAAATCACATTTTTTCATAAGAATCGTATTAATGATGAATTATCTTACTATTCGATATATCTTAATGCAGTCTTTGATATTATTAGGTGCATTCTTTATTTCTGAATAATTTTTTTATAAGTGTCCTTTTTGTGTCTGGTTATTAAATTTTTGTGTTCAATGAGTTTATTATGATAAAGTGGAATGCAATAATATTTAGTGGGCAGTCCATAAATTTTAGGCATTTCCAATTTATGATGTTAAACATACTAGTAATTAAAATGATAAGCATTGTAATTGATAATTGATGAATTAACTCAAATTTTAAAATGGTTATATATTTTTTTTAAATCAGACTAGTCATTTGTACCAAGTTTGATATTTAAAATAAACTTTATGTTGAGTTACTGAAATGCACATTATTACAAAAGAGAAAAAAATTAAAAAATTTTGTTATATTGTATTCAATTTTTATAGTTTGTCTTTGCACTTAGAAAAATTAAATTGATAAAGCTGAAATAACGAAAAAAATCAATAATTAAGAATTGATTTTTTTTTTTTTTTCTGCTTATTGGTGCTTGTGATTTTTTTTTTTTTTTTTTAATATGTAAACAATTATAAAATTTAATATCTATTTATTTTATCACAAGTTTTATTACAAAAAAAGAAAATTTTTTCCTATTTAAAGCACTGAATTATAGAAACAAATTTAATTATATATTATTAACTCATTTTAAAATAAAAAAATATTTAATAAAAAATCGAAAATCAGCACAAATATTAGGGAAAATACAGAAATAAATTAATTAAAGTTTTCTTTTTCAACTTAAAGTAATTTTATTGAAGTGCATTCAACCCTCTGGCCCCTCTTCAGTAATCAATACAGAGCAGTATAAACTTTAGAATACAGTTTTAGAACTCAATTCAAAACGAACAAATTCAGTCAGTAACTTACCAATTGAATTTGCTTATTTTTGAAAAAGAAAATTTTGTGCTGATTTTTGATATTTTTGTGCTGTTCTTTGTGCTGATTTTTGATATTTTTTTAAAAATGGAACAGCATAATTGGATTGAGAATCATAAAGAAATATTTAATATTAAATTTTGTTTTATATTCATTTAATCTCTTTTCATTATGATTTTAAATAATTGAAGTCTATAAAACAGCACTTTCTTCAGTAAATAGAAACATTTTCAGTACTCAGTACCATCATCAGCTATATGTAGAATGTAAGATATTTTCTTATATTCTACATTTAGCTGATAATGGTACCAAGTACCAAAAATATTTCTATTTAATAAAGTTATTTTTTGAATATTTACTGCAGAAAGTGCTATTTTATAGACTTCAATTATAATTTTAAATTCTACAGATTATTATTAATTTAATAGTTCTTAATAAAGCAACATTAATAAATGCAAATTTATTACTAAAAAACATTTTCAACCTAATTCTCAGGTCAGCATCAGTTTCAAAACCAATTATTGTGCATATTTTCCAATATATCAAATTTGAATTTTAAAGCAATGTTTCATATTATAAAATAAAATACAACAAAAAATTTTATATAATATTAATTAATAAATAAACTAAAGCAATTTAAAAAAAAATATTTTATAATCCAGGATTGTAATATATGACCGATTATTTTGAAAGTGGTGTAAGTCCATTTTTTTTAAAAATGAAATATTACATTACTTTAGTGTAAACTTTTTATTTATGTAATATCTCATTGTTTTAAAAAAAATGGACTTACACCACTTTCAAAATAAATGGTCCATATATTGAAAATTCAATTGAATTTTATTTTTTTTTTATATTATGGTATCTACAAATGAAAAACAGTTTAATGAAATTCAAATTTGCAAATTTGAAATGATTATATATACTTAGAGCATTGATTCCATTTTAATTGGGACGAAGTTGGCTTAGTTAATCTAGGGTTGCCAACATTCATTCAGTCTTTGCTTTGATGTTGCCCCCAAAAAAGACAAAGAATTATTTTATTCAATATAACATTGCAAATAAAATTACAAACATTCGTGAACAACATTTAAATTAAAATCACGTGTACTTTTTTATCGCACTGCATCCAATATTTTGGATTTCCGTGCATCAAAATTTTCAATTCTTTGGATTTATCTAATCATCCTCAGTATATCTAAATAAGAATAAAAAATTTATATATATATAAATCCAAAATATTGGATTCAGTGCGATAAAAATAAATAGATATAAATTTTAATATAAAAGTTAAACTTTTAATTTAAGTAATTCTTCAAATTTTATTTCAAATGACAGTGTAAGATTCTCAATTAATCCATTATAAGATATCTAGGTCAGTGAGATAAGTAACATAAATCATGAAAAGAAAATATTTTTAAAAACTTCAATAATTCAGTAATTTCCAAATTTTTTATGATTTCAAATAAAATTCATATTTAAAAGAAATAAAAAATATTAATTGCTTATAAAACCAATTACATTGCTTATAAAAGCTTTTATATTTAAATATAGCTATATTTCAGAAACTATAATAATTAAATCTGGAACTTCCAAAAAAATAATAAATTTGTATTTCAAACCAACCAAACGAACACAGCCAAACTTCCCCTGGCAGATAAAGTCTATATTAAATTTTCTAAACGATTATTTTTTGATTAAACTATGGTGCCACCATCTGTTGAATTAATAATTAATTAATTTAGAATTTAGAACTAAGGTGGTGCCATCTAGTAATTAATGATTAAACAATAATTTATTACTAGATGGCACCACCTTAGTTCTAAATTCTAAATTAGTTAATTATTAATTCAACAGATGGTGGCACCGTAGCTTTAATTCAAAAATAATCGTTTAGAAAATTTAATATAGACTTTATCCGCCAGGGGAAGTTTGGCTGTGTTCGTTTGGTTAGTTTGAAATGGTTAATCCCCTATTTAAAGTTTGCTTTGAGTGAAATTTGTATTTTTTAGAAAGATGTAGTATTAATAAGAAATTAGCAAACAAAAAACTTAAAACTTTATGCATTAAATTACATAAAGTATTACATTTTTTAATGAAAAAACTTGACAAAAATAAAAGAAACTAAAAACTTCAAAGACTGCTGAAGTGAAAGCAAAGTCATTTTCTGCTTCATGTTAAATTTAAGGCAGCCAAAGGAATTTCTAGAACTATAGAGGAAATAAATTTCAACAAAAATTTAATACAAATACTGTAAAAGCACTTTCAGCTTTATCCAAGATATCATCAATTACAATTACTAGAATACATAAGAACAGACTTTACTTGTTTCATATCTACAGTTTAAATATAAATATTCTTATGCATTCTGAGAATTTGAAAATTTCTCAATAATTAAATTACATTTTAGTATTTATAACTAAATTAAATACATGATGATTGTATTTAATTTAGTTGTAATAAATTAAATAAAATCCTCGGCTAATATATTAAATCATAACTAAATATAGAAATTTAATATACATAGCAGAGGATTCTTACATATATTTTGAATAATCCATATAATTATTAGGCAGTGCAACTAGCATAATTTAAAGAGTTTCTTAACTGGTAAATCTTATATATCATGGTAATTTGAAATTATTTAAAAATAAGTAATTAGAATAAAATAAACAAACCTTTAACAAGTAATTGTCTTTGTTAATATTTTTGTTGAACTTTGAATTAAATTTTTATAGTTAGTAGGGATCCCATAAAATATCATTGAAATTGTATACAATATAAGTTATTAAATGTCAAATAAGAGCATAATTTCTATTTCTAGTACTTAGATAGGATATAAAAAAGTTTTATTACAGTTATTATATAAATACAAACATTTTCAGTCTGTTTGACCCTCATTATCTGTACATATACATATATTATGTAAGACTTAATAACATTAAGAATTGAGTTCTAAGTCTTACATAGTATATATATGTAATATATGTAAAGCTGATGAGAGTCGAACAGACTGAAAATGTTTGTATTTTTATAATAACTGTAATCAATAAGAAACTAATAGCACTAATAGCAGTGAATAAACAGTTTTTATTCAATAAACAAAAACGTTTTCGATATAATCTTATATCTTCTTCAGTTGCGCAGAACGAATACAGAATCAAAGAACATTTAAATAATTTTCGAACATCTAGTTTAAAAATACATTATATAGTAAAATTCGAACATATCAAAGCTAATTAAAAGTGTTAGTTATAATATTTTACAATAATTCCCAAATATATTATAGGGAACAGAAATATATTAAATTACATATCAACATTAAAGATTAAATAATAAAGCTTTAAAGTCCACAAAAAATAAATATGTTGTTGGCACTTATGAACATTACAGGGCAGTAATCAGGTATATATATACAGAAGGCTATTTATAATTTTTAATAGCATATCTCCATGCTTTGGTTACATTATCTGCCTGCCGAATATTAACAACATTATCTGTCAACCCAGCTTTTATTATTTCCATCTTTTCTGAAATGAACAGCTCTTTGCGATCATGCGTCTTCTTAATAACCCTTGCTTGATCCCATATGATTTCAAGGTCTTTTTCATAAGCCCTTTGCGCCAGTGCCGTAGAAAACTTCCCTTTCTTTATATCTTCTTTATGCTCCTGCAATCTATCGGAAAGATTCCTGCCAGTAGCCCCTATGTAAACTTCACCTCTTTGGTCCTCTATATTATTTATTGGTATTCTATAAACACCAGAGTCGAAGGATGCATTTCTTTTTTCTTTATCATTCCTTAAAAGCCCAAAAACGGTGGCCGATCTCTTATAAGCACATTTCATGTTATTCTTTTTTAAAACTTTACTAATGCTCCGATAATCATGTAGTCTATAGGGCAGAGAGACTCTAATATCTACATTTGTTACTTCTTGTGCTTCTCCTTCGTAATAGGCCTGCTGTGGTCCTTGGCGTTCTTCTAAAAGCCTATTCTCTTGTTCTATAAATAAACTTTTCATAAGCTTAGAATTATACCCATGTTTAGCACCACATATACAAATTCTATCAATTTCTTCATTAAGATATGCTGCTGTACTACAGTGAGTTAACGCATGTCGGAAATAAGCTCAAAATGCCGTTTTTTTGTAGGACCATGGATCTTCAGACCATCTAGGTATTAGCACGGGTGTATTCGTTGGCTTAACAAATACAGTAGTTTCCAGACTTTCTAAGCCGGCAATAATTCTAATGTCTAGGTAATGCGCTTCATTATGATCTTCAAGTGATAAGTTTAAGCCCATATTCCAGTTTGGTAAAGTGCTCTATCAGCTCTGTAGTGGTCTATAAGTTAAGTTTAAGCCCGTATTCTGGTTTGGTAAAGTGCTCTATCAGCTCTGTAGTTAGACGCTGTTTCTTCCATATTATAAATACATCGTCTACGTACCTTGTATATAAAAGCATTTCAGCTTTAATACTTGAGTTAATCTGACCTTCTACCTCCCTTATCACTACCTCTGCTAAAATACCAGCCATCGGGCTGCCGATCGGGACTCCTCAGGTCTGCTGGAAGAAAGTCCCTTTATGTTCATAATATGATTCGTAACATATGATGTGCGCTAGGTCTCTAAGAACTCTAGGGTCACAATCTTCTTCAGGAGTACATCTTAAGAGAAACCTATAGAAGGTCAGACAGGTGGCATTGAGATTCAAAGAGGGGTAAAGGGATTCAAAGTCCAGTACGGATAGTATCTCAGTGCCTTTAACGGAAACTGAGTGGAGGCGATCTAAGAACTCTTGCGACGACTTAATGGAACAACTGTAGCCTTCTAGCTTGCGGTTACACCATCTGGCTAGGTTTTTTTCTAAATAAAATGTCGGTGAGCGTTGTTTCTCAACTATCGGGTGAGCTGAAACTGGATTTTTATGAGTCTTGATAAAAGTAAAAATTCTGGGGCATGCTGCATTAGGCACCTTCTTCTTTTCTATGAACGATGGGATAAATAATATAGAGGACCAAAGAGATGAAGTTTACATAGGGGCTACGGCAGGAATCTTTCCGATAGATTGCAGGAACATAAATAAGATATAAAGAAAGGGAAGTTTTCTACAGCACTGGCGCAAAGGGCTTATGAAAAAGACCTTGAAATCATATGGGATCAAGCAAGGGTTATTAAGAAGACGCATGATCGTAAAGAACTGTTCATTTCAGAAAAGATGGAAATAATAAAAGCTGGGTTGACAGATAATGTTGTTAATATTTGGCAGGCAGATAATGTAACCAAACATGGAGATATGCTATTAAAAATTATAAATAGCCTTCTGTATATATATGCCTGATTACTGCCCTGTAATGTTCATAAGTGCCAACAACATATTTATTTTTTGTGGACTTTAAAGCTTTATTATTTAATCTTTAATGTTGATATGTAATTTAATATATTTCTGTTCCCTATAATATATTTGGGAATTATTGTAAAATATTATAATTAACACTTTTAATTAGCTTTGATATGTTCGAATTTTACTATATAATGTATTTTTAAACTAGATGTTCGAAAATTATTTAAATGTTCTTTGATTCTGTATTCGTTCTGCGCAACTGAAGAAGATATAAGATTACATCGAAAACGTTTTTGTTTATTGAATAAAAACTGTTTATTCACTGCTATTAGTGCTATTAGTTTCTTATTGATTATATATGAGAAGAAAGGCAGTTATTTTGAAAGTTTGAAAACTATAATAACTGTAATAAAGCTTTTTCATATCCTACCTAAGTGCTAGAAATAGAAATTGTACCATTGAAAGATAGTGAACTTTCAGACAATAGTCAAAAAAGACTTTCAAAATTAATAAGCATCAAGCCTTACAGGAATTTAATTTACCAAATCACTTTATTGCAAAAGTTATACAGCCAGCTTCAGTTCTAATCCTAAATAGAACTACAAACATAACATGCTTAGAATTTTTACATAGAACAATTCAAACTTTTAAACATTTATACATTAAATTGCTTTTTACAATATTTATAATTACAACTTTTAGCATATCAATGTTTGTGAACTACAATATTTTTATGCAATACCGTGTAAAGTTTTTTTTTATTAGCATAGCACTGTTTCTTATAATGTGGTCAGTCATTGTGTGGGTTATTTGTATCTATCATCAAGTGGTAGAAAAAACTGTTTTAATATGTATTTTTAGTACATCACTTCCATGCAATGCCAAGTTCTATTGTTTGGGTTATTTTTCTCTAGTGGATTATGTCAACATAACTTGGCATAAATCCCACTAGAAGAACTTGGCATTACATGGAGATGATGCACTAAAAAAATTTTACATATTGCTATGATAGACATGAATAACCCATAAAATAACTGACCATATCATAAGAAACAATGTTATATCATTAAAAACTGTTAACAAGGTATTGCATAAAAATGATATAGCTTCGCAAATAGCTGATATGATAAAAGTTGTAATTGTAAATACTAAACCAAACAAACTCTTCAGAAACTGCTTGTATTTCTATTAAATACAGTCTATTAAATAACGAGCACAATTAGCAGTCTAAAACCAATCTTCAATTTTAATAAAAACGTTTTTATTAAAATTGCAGATTGGTTTTAGACTGCTAATTGTGCTCGTTATTTAATAGACTATAATTATAAATACAGTGGTACCTTGGTTAACGAAGGCCTCGGATAACGATGGCTTTGGTTAATGACGAATTTTTGAAAGAAAAATGTCTGTCCGAGATCCTACAGTTCGTATAGACAATAAATCGGTGAGTGCGTATCACTGTTCGTCCGCCATGAAAAGGCAAAATTAAATCTTACCTGTATAATAATTGCTATAGGCTGCTAATCAGTGTTTACGGGTTCATTTGTCAAAAAACTCCGAAGTGAGCCAAATTGTCTTTCTGGCTAATCAGTGTTTACGGGTTCGTTTGTCAAAAAACTCTGAAGTGAGCCTAATTGTCCTTCTGATGAAGATTGATAATTAAAAACTGTTTCCACGAACAATTCAGTTTATTATTGTTAATTTTTTTGTAGCAAATATAATAAATAAGCGATATTTTCCATGAATTTTTTTGTAGCAAATATAATAAATAAATGATATTTTCCATATATTTTAAGGACATTTTAAATGAGTTTTATCTGCATTTTTAATATTTACTATGGTTGTTATGAGTTTTATCTGCATTTTTAATATTTACTATGGTTGTGGGAAGGAGACGGAACGAGTTTTATCTGCATTTTTAATATTTACTATGGTTGTCGGAAGGAGCCAGAACGAATTAATCAATTTTCAATTAAATCCTATAGGGAATTGTGCTTTGGATAACGACAATTCCGCTGGAACGGATTACCGTCGTTAACCAAGGTACCACTGTATTATAAAAAGCAGTTTAATATATAAATGTTTAAAAGTATGAATTATTTCATGTAAAAATTTTAAGCATCTATTGTTTGTAGTTCTATTTAGGATTAGCAACTGAAACTGCTTGTGTAGACTGAAAACACTCTTGCAATAAATGTAACTGGTTTGGTAAATTAATCTTTTGTAAGGCTTGATGTTTATTACTTTTGAAATAATTTAAGGAAGCAGAGAAAAATTTAAACTGAAATAGGAGTTTTTTTAATATTAGATGTACTACATCTGATTAGATTCAAGGCTCTTCTTAATTAGTTATGATACTGTTTAAATACTTACAAATATAATTTCTCATTCTAACAGATATACTATAGAATATATAGATAAATCACAATCAAAGATGTGATGATAAATTACAATCATTAAGTGTCATCTCATGGACAAACCTCATCCAGAATTTTTTCAAATTCAAATTAACTACAGTCAAACCTGTTTTTATGCGGTCGGTTTTTGTGCGTTATTTTTTTTAATTACATTTTTTAATTAATTTTTATTCGTTACATGCATTTGATGGAATGTTTTTTATATACTGCACAAAAAAATTGCACATAAAAATCGCACAAAAAAAAAATATCGCACAAAAACCGACCGCATAAAAACAGGTTTGACTGTATTCTATTATATAAATACTAAATTATACTTAATATTTTAATATACTTACGTTTTGTTCCTGTTTTACAATTCTTTATTTTTAAAATTATTACATAGGCTTGCCATATCCAATTGAGATTAATGAATTTGAATTTAAAAAATATAGCTCCATCTGTCAGAGGTACATTTAAAATATTAACAGAAAATTTTCCTTTCAGGTTTTGAAAAATGTCTGGTAACAAAATATTATGATGACGTGCTTGAAATTTAAATCTTTCACATAAAATATCAATCTATATAAAAAAATTTAATTAAAATTAATATTTCTAATTAAAAATGTTTTATATTACTACCGTTATATCAGAGGAAAATTCATAGCAAATATAAATTTGAACTCATTAAGGAAGAAATGTGATCAGAAGATATAAATAAATCTGCTTATTTCAAATCAATGTTTAACATCAGTACATTGCTTGTAATAAAAATAATAATATTAAAGGCTATTTTGGCTCTAAACAAATAATTTCATTTATAAAACTAATAACTTTATTAGTTCAAAGAAAATAGTAAAATTATTATTAGTGTTAATTTGTAACTAATTAGCAAAAAACAATATAAAATACAGTGAGTGATCGGTTAATGAACATAGTTAGTTCTAAGATAATATTCGTTATCCGAATTGTTCGTTAACCAATCATTGATTTACCATAGGTTTTTATGGGAATTTGATTAATTCGTTCTGGAGACCCAAAAAAATAAATAAAAAGTAATATACCATATTATATCGAATATAAGTCACACTTTTTATTTGAATTTTTAAATTATAAAGTTTTGGGGTGCGGCTTAAATTCAAAGCGAATATTTTAACATCTTATTTCTCCCATTTCCCATTCCCCAACATTCGGGCTTTTGCTTTATGCTCTACGCATGCGCATAGTATTACGACCGTTGGTAACAGTTTATTCGATGCTCCCCGTTTGTACTTTTCTGATTTAGTCCAATTGCTGTTTGATAGTATCTGGTAGAATCGCATCATATCTGGCCATATTTTAATTATAAGAAAAATCACGAATTATTATAATACTGTTTATAACTGCTAATGGAAACAAATTGCCACCTTTTATAATTTTAAACAAAAAAAGTATCCAAAGGAAAATTTTCCTAAGAGTGTTATAATTTGAGCACAAAAGAATGCATAGATGATAACAGAACTAATGAAAGATTGATTAAAGCATGTTTGGGAGAAGAGACCTGCCGCTAGTTTTAATAAAAACGAATGTGATTATATCTGAAGATTCTCAATAAATTAGGTACTTATTATGTATATTAGTACTATTTAAGTAAATAAAAATGTTTCTTATTTTTCAATACTTATTATAAATTTAAGTAAATAAAAATGTTTCTTATTTTTCAATACCTATTATAAAATCATTTTTTACCATTTTTTATCCGATTTTTCAATTTTAAAATCCTGCTGCGGCTTAAATTCGATGTAATACAGTAATTTCTTACTACATTTATTTATATGAAATAACTATAATATATACTTACATAGTCTTGCATTTTAATCTATTATGATTATTTCTGTTAAAGAATCTGTCCAATGTCAATTGCTTTTTCTCTCTTCTTCAGGATTTTTCAGAAGTGATTAATAGCATTGACGTGGTGAAGATCCCAAGCCTATTGACCTCATCCTGGTATGGATGTATTCTAAGACCAAAATGCTGTAAAATCTCACTCTTACCTTCTTTAATAAATTTTTGATTTGTTTTAAGTTGACTCCGAGTTCATTTTAATTGGGAAAAACTACTGTTCTCCCATCCTTACCCAAATCTCCATGAATCGGCAGGCCTAAGCCTGTCATTCCGTTAGGTTAGTTAAGCTGCCATATCCTCATGAGATATTTTTATCTGGCGACAGCTACTTATAAAGCTCATCACAGGATGGCCAATACCCATGATGGGTCAACCAGATGGTTGAAAGATGAGGTTCAATGGGCTGGACCCGGACCCCTACTGAGAAATTGGAGGAGTGGGACCCAGATCCTCCAGGATGGTAAGTCACAGGCTTTACCACAAGGCCATCCAGCTGATCTGTCATCATCAGTCCATGGGTCCCACAGTTTGTTCCGTGAAGTGTTCGTTATCCAAACATAAAAATCTTTCGTGAAAGTGTTCCTTATCCAATTTGTTCATTATCCAAACAGTTTGTTAACCGATCACCCACTGTAGTCCAAAACTATTATTTACTTTTCTCTGCTATATTTTTTTACTACGAATTAGTAAAAACCGTCCAAAAGTCTTTTACTAATTTATAGTAGAGAATTCCTACTATTATTAGAAACTATTAAATATAAATGCATTAACTCATTTACAATCATCCATTTCAAGCAAGTCATTTCATCAGCAGGCAGTTTCAGAACCTGTCTGCTGATAAATATTAAACCATTTAAACTTTTAGAATTTCATATTTCTTTTATTTTTCATCAGAAAATTCCAAAACTTTTTATTTTGATTTAGCTTAGAAGTCTTTCTATAATGGTAGAATAATTTTTTTTTTATTTTCAGAATTTTAGTAATATATGTTAGGTACGAGATATGTTAGGTCAAAGATTATATGATTCTCTTTTGCAATGGTTTAGTCATCCAATTAAATAATAATTTTTGCTAGATAAGCACTTATCTGTTGAATGAGACAAGCAATGAATCATGAAATTCTAATGATACTTCACAATTAAATTCATTTTAAAAACTAATATTATGGAAATTTTCTTAACAGAATTGCTAGTGTGTAACTGTAATAAAAGCTGCATTAATTTATCAAAATTTTCATTTATAAACAATAAATTTATATTACCTGATATATTTTTTTTACTTTTAGAAAGTTTTTGAGTATTTTTATAAAAATATATGAATTTATATCAATAATTATGAGAGAAATCTAAAAAGAACTTCTCTTGTGCAAAAACAGTTATAATATTAGCTGATTTGCACTATTAGTTCATAAAGATATTGTTTAACAATATAAAACACCCTAAGGCTAAGTAAATGGAAGAGAAATTTCCAAGAACCAATTCACAAGAAATTATGCTAGCATACCACATTCACCTACAAAGGCAAATTATTATTTACTTTCACATTTTATTATTTTTTGCATAAATTGAAATGAAAAATATAATAAAAACAAATGATTTATAAATAATAACGCTTATTTTAATAGAATTAAACAATATTTTCAAACATCAAATAATATTTTTTGAATTTTAAGCATTTTATGTCATTGATCAAAAAATTCATCTTTGAATTGAAGTATCAAAACAATTTACCTTAATACAAAATTAAAAAATCCAAAAAGTCAAAAAAGAAGAGAAAATATATTAAAGTTCACAAATTTTTATCAATTCAAAACAGATTTCTTTAACCCGTTCACTGCCAACTGTAATCAATTTCCGCCTGGAAGCAATGTGCCAGCTATTTTTTATATTAAGCCTAATTAATACAAATAAACCTAAATTATCAAGCCAAATTTAGGTTTATTTGGATATAGTTCCCTTGAAGTTAGTACTATTATTATTTAAAAGTTTAAGCCTAATTAATATTCATAAATATAAAAAAAATTCATATCTCTCTTATTTTATGTCAAAAAATTCTGAAATTTTTTGTGTTTATAAAGATTCTATGTCTTAAGACTTTTAAATACATTACTACTAGCAAGTGCTTGAGAATAAAACTATTAGAACACTTGCTAGTAGTGCTGTATTTAAAAGTCTTAAGGTTTAAAGGTAGCAAGTTGAATTACGTCATAGATTGAATTATGTCATTGATCAAAAAATTCATCTTTGAATTGAAGTATCAAAACAATTTACCTTAACACAAAATTAAAAAAATATAAAATAAAATTTTCTACATATTGTTGTTATATTTTGTTTTATTTTATAAAAATATAGTATTTTTTCCGAGAAATTTGTTGAGAAGTATAAATCCATCCCCTTTACACAGTTACAGCTATATTTTATGATGATTTTCTTTATTAGTTCAGAAAATACCTATTTAACCAATAGTAGTTAGTTCTATGTTAGTAGGCGGCACAGAAATTTCCCAGGAAGAAAATGACAATATAGTTGCTAGCCAACGATCTAATTGCTTGGGTGCCACGCCCACTTAAAATGTCGGAATATTGTTTACATTCGTTTGTTTCTATTTTCTTAGTTTTTATTTATAAATATCGATAAATTTGAATCAACAATCTAATATTTAGGAATAATATATCCATTTTTAATTGAATTATTTAATTTCTTTAATTTTTCTCTTATAATTTTTAAATTAAATCCATTATTTATTTTCATTGAAGACTTACTGTAATTTATATTTGATTTCTGATATTGAACTGGATGTTTCTGTAGCTCAGTTATGCAAAGTCAACAGACAATTCCCCCAAAGCCATTTAACCTAAATTGACAAGTTCAACTTGAGGTCAACAAAAGATTATGAAGATATTTTGTTAAGTTTCAATTATTTAACAAATTTATTTTTAAAATATTTTATCAAATTTCCTATTAATAAATTTGAACAGGAATATAGTATAAATACATAAAATTTATTTATGTTTTATAAAAAAAATTGTAAAAAATTGAATTGAAATCAAGAATGTATTTGGAAATTGGATCATTTCGAACAAAGAAAATGGAGCAGAAAAATATGCGACCTTACCAAACTGAAGACCAGTGCAAAGTGAGTTCTCTAAGACACAGAAATAATATAGGAAAGCAATAAGTTAGAATATTGGGATAGTCCAATTTATAAAAAAAGAAAGGAGAGGGTGAGGAAGAAACAGGAATTAGGAGAGGATGGTGCTGTAAAATCAATTAGTACACATATGGATTTTACAACTTGACACTAAAAAAAGGACAGTCCAACAAAAACAAATATTTTTAGAATAAAATAAAACATTTTATAAGAATTTAGATTGAATTTATGTAGGTTCAGAATACTTTCGATATATTAAATAAGAATGAAAACATAAGAATATTTTGCGAGCTTCTTTATTTATGAATTGGCATTCGATAGTAATAATAAGAGTCTAAAATATGAAGAAATTAATTTTCAAAAAGCATTTATAGATAAGCAGAAACTAATTTATAAGTTTGAGAACCGTGATGAATATATGGTCTTTGATGTATTCTTGTTAAAGTTCAACATGATATTTATATGTAGTTTAGGAAACACATGGATTTTATAACTTGGGAATAAAAGGAGGATGATTCGAAGAAAATAAATACTTTTCGAATAAAATAAAAAATTTTACAATAATTTAGATTTGTGGAATTCCGGACGGACGGAAAAGCGGAATCAACAGGCAAATGGCCTAAAATCCCGGTCCATGTTAAACGTGTGAGCAAGGACGATGAATGAGGCTGACAACTCGGGTAATAGAGGCAGAGAACAACATTGAATAAATTTCAATAGCTTCTTTATTTAATTTGTATAAATGCACAAGAGAGAGAGTTAAAAATTTACAATCGTTTTCCCGACAAATCAGGAGATATACCTGTAAGTTGATGATTCCTGGAAGTGGGAGTCGACGACACAACAACAGTCTTTATAGTCTATAGATATCAAGTCTCTAGTCCTTAACTGGAGATGAGTCAAATTCACTTCAATTCCTTGATATCACTGTGATCCAACTTTTTATCTTCTTCTGTTAGTCGGAAGGCGATTACCGTTATATTCTAGACGGCAACGTGACACAAATAATGACTCAATTCGAGAGAGTGGCTCGACGATGTTTGATATTCGTAAGAACTTTAAGCGAGAGAGCAGAACTACAATTGTCTTGCGACAGAATCCAGCTGTCTCTCGACCAATCGGAGCCGAAAGCGAGGATCAGAGTCGAACTAAAAGCTGTCTTATCACTCTAACCAAAAGTCCCTCTCTCTGACTGAACCAAAAAGCCAGGAGCCCCGGACCTTTGTCCAACACAGCTCTATTATCTCTCTGCCCTCTCCTTCACCTTTCTCTCCCGGGAGGGCTGTTATTGTTTCTTACACAATTGATCTGAGATCGAGTAACATTCCTATCAGACATTCTAATAAACATCTTGAAATAATAGTTCCAAAGAACTGTAAGTTAAACCAGCACGTCCTGTTTCTCAACTTGTTGCGTTATCAAATTCCACTTTAATTGCGTCATCAAATTCTTACCTTTCGGTTCGAATTCGTGACAACGGGGGGAGTTTCCAACCCCCTAAAATATTCCACGCTTTCGAAAATGATCTATCTCTTTAGGGATAGATGCATTTTGAAATTATAATTCAATATCTCAACATCTTATTCATAACATTAGCAATTTTACAAATATTCTTAACCATTATATCAATAAAATTTTACAAGTATTCTTAATAACTAGTAACCTAAATTTATATTTGGTATTCTCTCCTTAAATTGATATATTTTAAATCTCTCTCATATTCGACCGAAAAGCTCGCGAACGCACGCAATTGTGCAATAAGTGTCTAATAACTTCACAATCAAGCACTGGTGAAACAAAAGAAAAAATTTATTAATTCACTATTTAAATCATTATTTTGACATAAGTAATATCATAATATAAAATATATAAATATATATATACCGGGTGTTTTTCTTGAAACCGAACACTCTGATTTTTGGCATGGAGCCAATTCTGATGCATTTATCATGTCAGGAATCGCTCGCTACGAAAAGAATTTTATATTATAATTATAAATAAAATTGTATAGCAATTTATATATATATATAAATAATTTGTTCTTTATTTATTACTGAAAGATTTTAAACAAAAATTTTCTGTGTTTTTTTTTTGTATCCTTGGCTAATCCCAACTGTCCGTATGTTGATTAGTGTCTGAATTGGATGGCATTTGTCTAATCTGTTCTTGCTCTAGCTGTCGGACTGTAGTATTCAAGATTCGAACATTTCCTATTCGGTCTGTAATATTTTCTAAATCATCTGTATCAGTGGTAGTATTTATATTACTGGGATTTTTTTGATTTGTAGAAGATTGAGAAGAAGGTGTTGGATTCTGATCGGTGGGGCAAAATGGACCCCTCGCCTCCGAGATATCCTGGATACCTTGAAGTTTATGGAAAATCTCGATCTTTGCCCGACTCTCACGCGGACATTTCATCCCAAGAGGTAGCAGGACGAAAGTCTTGCTCTCCTTAGGTGCTGTCCGTCGCACTTGTTCCCCTAACTCTAAAGCTTTCGTAACCAGAG